>JAUUDW010072400.1:0-15941 GCA_032361385.1 Panulirus guttatus
CCCAGGAGTAGAGATTTGTCCCAGGAGTGGAGGGTTGTCCCAAGAGTGGTGGTTTTTTCCTGGGAGTGGAGGATGGTCCCTGGAGTGGAGGTTTGTCGCAGGAGTGGAGGTTTTGTCGCAGGAGTGGAGGTTTTGTCCCAGGAGTGGAGTTTTGTCCCAGGAGTGGAGGTTTGTCCCAGGAGTGGAGGTTTTGTCCCAGGAGTAGAGGTTTGTCCCAGGAGTGGAGGTTTGTCGCAGGAGTGGAGGTTTGTCCCAGGAGTGGAGGTTTTGTCCCAGGAGTGGAGGTTTTGTCCCAGGAGCGGAGGATTTGTAGTCATAGGAACTAAACCCTTGCGTGGTTGGGAGGTCATACGTCGCGTCGGGCCAGCGGGGAGCCAGCCCGCCCGAGGCCCACAACAACTGGCGGAGACACTGGGGTTTATGGATACACACGGCAGAGGATAACTCCGGGCGAAGGTCGCCTGCCCCTGGCACCGTATACATGGGGACTGGGGAAAGGGGCGTATCCCATCCAGCACTCTCATGGATCGGTTCAAACACATACGAATGCCAGCCAGTTCGTGTGCAAGCAGCGGTCGTGAAATTCTGATTTTTTTTATTGAAAATAAGTATATGTGTGGTTTACGTACATTTGTTCTTGAGGAGGCTAACGTATTCTTAGTTTTATTGTTATTATTGTTGTATAACCCCAGAGCCCCTTACTTGGGGCCTCTTCAGATTCAAGGCTTTCCTCCTCTCAGGAGCAGGGGACATGATCGATTATTTTAGAGCGAGAAGGTCTTCAACGAAACTGAACTCCTTACCGTCCTCTGGAGATGATACAGCCTCGCCGATGGTGACATCGAACTCACGGCGTGAAAATGTAGGCCAAGTCCAGTAATGTATATTTGTTGCTCCTGGTGTATAGTCGAACGTACGGGATTATTTCTGTCTAGTTATTCGCTACGCAACTTTGATCCTTCGGTCGTCTGAGGTACCAGAAAGAGAAAGAGAGAGAGAACAAAGAAATAGTTTCCAATGACGGAAACTTCCTTTAAAAAGATCTTAAACCGGTTCCCACCGATGAAAAGATATGAGGTTCTCTGGATATGAATGACACCCTTGTATCTGGCCTGGCACCCTCAGTCTTCACCTCTCTAAGACAGAGGACGGTCCTCAGTGTGATGATCTTGTGTCGTTTCGATTATCGTACATCAACAACCACTGAGGACAACACTAGGCCCCTTTCTGTTATCTGTGTTGTGATTTAGGCCAAATTGTCCCATTGTCGAGAAATGATGAACATCACACTCCTGTTGTATGGTCCTCTGCCACTACTCCCGGTGTATGGTACTCCCCCACCACATTACTGGTGCGTGGTGCTACTCCCCCAACGCACCAATGAAGCATGAAACCCTCCTAACTTGCTCCTTTGAACCTGAAAAGAAAACAGATCTTTTCGAGGCTGGAGATGTCCCGAGGGAGAGCGTATCAGTGCAGCAGCTGCAGTCAGACTTGTCTGAAGAAATTCCTTGGTTTCATTTGCTCGTCCTCAGCCGGTAATGTCTGAGTGTATCTCGCAAAGGAAGTCCTTACCCTGTCCATCAACTGGTAAAGTAATCTTGCCTCTTCCAGCGCGTCACTTTCCTGGAAGATGTCTTTTGTATTTTCCAGGCAGCCCCCAAGCACTGTCACTTGCGTAATTTCATCAACATGGAGTAACGCGGGACTTTTCCCCACATTTAAGAGGCTAAAGACTTTGCCTCCTGATGCTGATGGTGCAGTAACCGGTCTGCGGCAGGGAGGGAGGTCCGTGATGATCCTGTAACTGCCCGATGGCTGCCGAGAACCAAAGCCTCTGCCAGCCCGGGATGAGGTGATGTACCGAACGTTATCTCCACATACCGCAAGAGGACACGCCCTGCAAATGGAGGACACTTCAGACAGTATATGTCAAACGATTTACCATTACGAGCATTATGGAACGCTGGGCGACGGAGCTTCCTGCTGTAAGGAATAACCTCAAGCCAGTTGTTTGTGCATGTTGATGAATTATTAACAGCGTAATTCATCAGTAATCGCTGACATTTTTATAAAACACTGAGGTCGTTTAATAAGTGTAAACACAAACATATGGAAAGCTGTCGGTAGCATCAGCAGATGAAAGGAATTCTGAAGAAAAAGAGCCACGTACACAATGAGAGCGTATGTGGCCTTAAAATTATCTTTAACTCCTGAAGAAGGTGCTGAAAGTTTACTCGGTTGGTGGCTGTAGCTCGACCGTTGACGGCCTTAATGACCCTGGCAAATGATAGACCTAAAGCCCAACCAATCAGAGGTCCCTCACTAGCAGCCTCGGGAGGCCGGAGGTCAACATGACTGACCCACACACCTGTGATCACGTTGAGTGTGTCCCTGTCTTGCTGACTCCACCTCGTCTCGAGTCCTTCCATCACGCTGGTCTCCTCCTTCCTCATCACGGTCGCGTGTCTGTGTTTCCAGTGGGAGGAAAGACCAAAAGAGACAATTATTTTCGTTAAATGAGAACGCTGGCAGCCACCTTGCTAGAAGTGATCGTTTATTCTGAAATCTTTATAAAGGTCTGGTGATAACTTTTCCTGACCTCTGACAGTAACTCACCCGGTATTTGCTGTATAAATTTCCAGGGCCATTAAGCTGTAGATTTACTGCCAACTCTGGACATGGAAACAGTCACGTCACAGTATTGTTTTACAAGCAAACTGACCTCAGAAAGCTGGTGGTGCCATGATGGTGCTAAGTTTGGACTCGTGAAAACACAACTTGACTACAACACAGTCAGAATAAGGCAGCTTAAGGCATGACGAATGCCTGCTATACGGTAGTTTTCGGGCACCAAAATATGACAACTTGTGCTTGACAAATCTTGCAATTGCAAGATTAGCAATTGGTAATTTAATGGTTGTTGTACTCCATCACAGAGCAATCATTGTTTCTAAATGTTTACGCCATTGGAAAAAGAGTAATTTCTTTTCGCAAACGTTCCAAGCGCTTGCTGGTAAACGTTACAAACACATGCAGGCAAACGTTACAAGCCCCTGCTGGCAAACGTTTCAGTCCCGTGCTGGTGAACGACTAAACGTATGAACCCTTCTGCGGAACTGAAATGAAAACTCGATAAACATTAAATTCTAATTGAATGGGATTAAAGCTTTAACCTGATGAGCTGTTATCAGCGCTGGACGTGAGGACCCTCCTGACGCCGTTGTACGTGTGAAAAGTAACGAGGAACAGAGACGTTATGTGGGTCTGTACTCCGTATCGTTCTTCTTCCCGGCGGAGGTCCAGAGGGGCCCCTGTCACCCTTGGCAAGGGCACGACCCTCTCAATTGTCACCCTTGGCAAGGGCAAGACCCTCTAAGAGGTCCAGGGAACCCCCGCCAACCTTGGCAAGAAGAGCACGACCTCTCTGACAGGTCCTCTGGAAGGGGTCCCTGTGACCTGTAGCAAAGGAAACGACTCTCTCTCTCTCTCTCTCTCTCTCTCTCTCTCTCTCTCTCTCTCTCTCTCTCCCTGACCGGTCTTCTACGAACCCTGGACCGACGAACCAAAGCAACACACACGGCTGTAATCACATTACTAAGCCGGGTACATCTGCCCCTCCCAACGTGTTTGGCGCAAACACTTTGTATTTACTGCAAGTGAGTGAAGATGTGGCGCGACAAACAGTCTCGGTTATCATACCATTTTACTCAAGCAGTCAACGAGTTAATGCACTCGGGACCACGGGGGAAACACCTGCAGGAAACAACTGCTGTTTTAACTCTTTATGAATGGGAGGAAAAAATCATGTGTTCTGTAAGAGCCTTTCAGAGGGAAGCTGGGGTGCATTTGTGTCAGGAGGGAGGACTGGTTGCGACCAGACGAGTGAGCTGGTTGTAACCAGACGAGGAGAACTGGTTCCGACCAGACGAGAGAACTGGTTGTGATCAGACGAGAGAATTGGTTGTAACTAGACGAGAACCATAATAGTACTGGACACCTCGAGATTTTAGACTAAGAGGGGCTTAACGCGCGCTCCTGTCCTAACCCCAGCCAGAACACCAGTGCCAGACCACCAAACTGTGGTCAGACCAGTGCAAGATTACGGGACCATAGGAGGCTGCGGGAGAACACAGATAGACTATAGAAGCAAAATGTCTCTGGGTTAGATCACAACCTCTCGCCAGACCAGCTACACATGATCTACCAGTGACACACCAACACAGTTTATCCAACTGTGGGAGACCTTGACTAACCACCTGTGCTAGATCAAACACAGACTACCCACCAGTGACAGACCAAGCACTGAGTACCCAATAATGGCAGAACAAACGTACCTCTACCCATTTCTGTCCGTACGTTGAGATAGAGGACCGTAACAGGTCTGGGGCTTTACCATCAGACCACAATGGAGCAGAGGCAGGTAGGGTGACCTTACCTCGGTAGTTAAGGGCTGCACCTGTAGACTAGGGCTATACCAACAAACTATGGCCGTTAAAGGATGGACCAACACACTGTACTATGTGGTAGATTGGGGCTAGATACGTAAAACAACGGCAGACTAGAACTAGACCACCTGTTGGAAACTAGGGCTAGACCAACAGGCGACACCAGGTCAGGGATTCAGCAGGTCCAAGTACACGAGGGGTTATCATTTACTCCTATCTATTGAGGATCGCCTCCCTGTTGCACCTCCTGCAGACAGGGATCAAAAAGCCACACATAACCCCACCTGAGACGTACACAACACCGGGTCAGAAGATCCGTGTCTCTATAAACATCTTGGGTGGAGATGAAAATCGTGAACCGAATCGTTTGAAAAGGATTTCCTGTTCAGGAGGAGGAGGAGGAGGAGGCCAGCGGACTCACCATTTAGTGGCAAATGGTGAAACGAAACATGACGTGTTGATTGCAGGGTCCATCAACATGAAGTATTATGACCGAACCGAATCTCTCCTCCTCTATGTTGCCAGAAATCTTTTGAAAATAAATGCTGATTAGTAAAACGTAAAATTCATGTGCCAGGCACACATTTCCGAGTAGATGGAGTCGCAAGAAGATCCAATATTGTGTGCTATTTATTACAAGAGAGTGAGACGTTCCTTTGGGGGTTTATACCATGCGTGGAGCGTGATGAGGCACACACACACACACACACACACACACACACACACACACACACTCTCTCTCTCTCTCTCTCTCTCCCTCACACACCAGTCAACATGAACCACACGTTTGATGGCCAAGAGTCCAGTGGATCACGACTGACCCAACAGGTCGCAGGGCAGAGGTAAGGAGCTAGGCAAGGGAGCGGGTTGAGGGAGGAGGAAGTTTAATGGGAGAAGGTGGTGGGGAGGAGGAGGGGAGACGGTTAGGGGGAGGGGAAGTGGAGGCGAGGGAAGCGTGAGCGAAGGAAAGGTCCTCTGATGGGAGGTATTCTGGGAATAATTATCCCCCACACACACTCACGCCCCCACGCCACCCACATATCTCACGCTTCATTTGCATACACAGGAGCCATCCGCTGTAACAAACCGCTAAGTAGGTTTTAATGGCTGACTAATACTCCCCATTTGTCCTCCAGCCTCTGGCCTCCGCTATATTAAGACCTCCCAACCTGGAACCAATTATCTCCCTGGCTGGTCTGGAGAGCCGGGTGCTGATGGGGGTGGGGGGGGGATGTTTTCCTCGGGCTAGGCCTGGCCGCCCTTCCCCTGGGGCCATTACCATGGCCGCCCGTCACCAACAACGCCCGGTGTATATTTCCTGGGGACCAATCACGGCGGAGTCGCCCCTGGTAAACACAGCTTGTTTTCTCCTCCGTCCACATACTGCATCGAGCCCTTCGGTGCCCCAACCCCAGCAGCAGCTGAACTTTACAGTGATCAGACCCCTACAACACCCAAACCTCTGTAGTACCCCAACCCCTGCAGGATCCAAACCCTTGCAGCAACCCCTCTGCAGTGTCGTAGTCCTCTCGTAGCGCTGCACGTCTTTCAGCACCCGAGTCTTCTTGTAGTATCGTAATTCCTGCAAGCACCTTAGCCTCTGCAGCACCTACCTTTTGCAGCAGCCCAACCTCTGCAGCACCTGCCGCTTGCAGTAGACCACTTTTCTTGCAGCATCCTTTCCTCTTCAGCACCCGAGCCCCAGGAGCGCTCCAGTCTTCATGCAGCAACGTAACTGCTGCAACACCTTAGTCTTCAGGCAGCATTCTTGCCTCCGCAGGACCTCAGTCTCCATGCAGCACCCAAGCTCTTGCAGCACTCCTGTCCTCATGCAGCCCCCAAGTCCTCATGCAGCATCCCAGACCTTGCAGCGTACCATTAAAAGCGGTAAAATGATAATGAATTATGCAACCAAAAATGAGTATTATTCTGAAAACTTCTGTTTGATCTTGGATTTTATTTTCAGAGACGGAGAAAAAATAATTTTTCTATTTCTCAAGAAAGAGTCAGTAGATCTGAATTGAACTCTGGAATAACGCAGATTAAACGGCGATCAAACAGAAGTCTCAGAAGCGCGCGATATTTTGGGCATCATAAAAATCAATCATCTCTTCCCGTGAGAGACGCAGCGACTTGTAAAGAGCAGCAGGAACCGAAGGGAAGGGGACTTGATACAGACACGGTCAGAGAGTCTTCCTGCAGCGGTTATAGAACACTGGAATAAACCACACGAGTTACTGTCAGAGCGATGACCATCATCATTACATTTGAATCATCTCAACAGATAAATACTTTAATCCTGTGAATTGATAGCGAGTAATGCTCTTCAAGAATGACAGTAGGGTACGCGTGCTCCTCATCTTGTATCTTTAGCGGCTGAAGTCTCTCCCCGAGGTACCCAGCGGCTGTTATTATAACAGAATGTGTTTTCCATAGAACATATCCAATATGATTTCCATATCAGCACGCACACACACACACACACTCTCTCTCTCTCTCTCTCTCTCTCTCTCCACTACATGGCGTCTTTCCATAGTGTTTTTCCTGCTGGTTAATGAGCGGGAGGGAGTGGTGGGTGGGAAGGAGCCGTCTGCTTTACTCTCATGTCCCCGTCAATCGAGATTAGACATTTATAAGATCCTATAGCTGGCCTCCAGCAGATAGCCTCGTAATAGACCATCAGATCCTCTGACATCTGGCTTTCCCAAGTACGTCTTGCAGCACCTCAACCACTGCAGCAACTCTTGCCACCCTTCGGTAGCCTACTTCCCAGGGCTGACACCAGACTGTAGGCGAAGCGCCCATGATCCCGGCGTGCCACCGGAGACAAGGGATGCAAGTCTATAGCTCTTGGCTGACGCTAGACAGTGGAAAGAGAGTGTATGGTCCTGGGCTGGCGCTAGGGAGTGGGCGGAGTGTATAGTCCTGGCCTGACTCCATGGAGGACATAAGATCTTATGGCACGCCGCCCGCCATGAATATGGAAGCATCATCTTGGCTGACAGACTGATGTCCGCAGTTTCCTATGCATGGCCTTCTGTGTGGGAGGAGGGCAGGCGGGTGGCTGGCTGCTTGAGACTTCCAGGGGCGCCGTCATGGTAGGGTGGCGAGGGGAGAGCCATCCGCGGTGCTGGGGGCTCAGTAGGACGATAAGGATAACGGAGGACTCGGTGCCAAGAAGTCCTTAGAGGGTAAATGGTAAGGCAAGGGGAAGGGCCTTTTGTGGCGCACCACGGCACGAGGAGGAGAACAAGTCTGTGAAGAGGGCTTCAGAGGACTGTGTTTGTAGCACACAAGAAGTTAACCTCTTGAGCGCGACGGTGCATACCCTGGGCACGACGGTACAACCCTTCAGCACGACGGTACAAGCGGTGAACCCGATGGTACGACCCTTGGGTATGACGACCGAAATCTTAAAGGGGGTCATATCAAAGGTCTGGCTGTCATACCCAAGGGTCGTGCTTAAGGGTTGTGCCACAGTGCTTAAGGGGTTTTTATATATTCTGTCCATAATTAAAAGCAGACAACACGACGTTACATACGATTAGTCCCGACGGAATAGCTAGTGTCTAGAGAGCGTCCTTCCGGTTCCATAGATTGAGATAATCATTTTACCCTTCAGGTGTTACAGTCATTATCCAACCCCACTCCGTCTTTAACTCGTATGTGGGGCAAACCAGGTCTTCCTGTGTCTTCTGATTTTACGACACCATAATTGGAACGCCCTTAATCTCCGAGGACTTGATTAAGGAACGGACCTGCAGCCTAATCTGTGTGATTCAGACCTTCGTTTACTAAATGAGAATTTAGGAAACATGTATTGCATGCCGTGTGGGTTAGCTCCGCCCGCTCTCAACAGCACCAATTCTAAGCTGGATCCATATCATTAAATCATGTACAGGACACAGGGGTATGAGAATGCAGTGATGTCACTGTATATATACGACGTACTCCCGTTTGGAACATCGTCAGCTGTTTCTTGTCAATCTTGGATGTTAACAGTGATTCCCTGGAGGCCAGCCAGTGCGACCATATATTTCGGCAGCATCACTGTGTAATATGTCTGTCCAAATCAGTCATCCACCACGTTCAGCGTTCTTGTACCAGAGCTAGTCCTACCAGGTTGTACCAGCAGCAGTACTACCAGCTTGTACCAGCTGGGCCCCGTAGGTCTTGAGCCATCTGCCGGGTCCCGGCTTTCTCAGGTCTTTCAGTAGCTACCTGGCCTTTGGCACCGTAGGCCATGAACCATCTGCTGGGCCCTGCTAGTCCTGAACCCAGCCGCCGTACCCAGCAGGTGCTCGGACCCAAGCCCCGCGGGTCCTGGGGGGATAGGAATAGCCGCGTCCTTTGTGATGCAGAGCGGCTGATCCTGATGGAGTGTGCGGGACGAGTGACCACGCCCGCCTCGCCCCGCCCCCGCCCTCATCATGCTGATTTACCGCAGCTCAGCACCTCCTGTGGCGGACGCGAGGCAGCGCTCAGCTGTGGCTCCAGCAGACGCCCGAACCTGCCACCTACCGATGACCCAACACGGTGTAGCAATATTGCCAGTTGGATCAGGTCTTCGCCGAGGAACATACCCTCTGTCGTAACTAACGCTGGGCTCCCGGAAGTGTCGTAAGCCATCAGTGATGAAGCGACTAGTCAATGACGGCGCCAGGAACGCAGCATTATTAAATATGCATATGTCTTTAAAGGGGACGATAGGTTCCGTGTTGTGACCGGTCGCTACACGAGCAGTTCTGTAGGAACGTAAGCCACTCGTAAAGTGGGGACGGGTTGAATGTCTCGACGTTCCTTCATCTCGAACGAGACATCCAGTAGTGTCTCAGTGTGAAGGTCCTTCACCTACGCCCTGAGCCAGAGGGATGACCCACTCACGGGTCACGATGTATCCCCCTTCAGAAGAGACCTGGTCGTGTTCCTCAGGTCTTACGACAGCGCTTCAATATGTGACCTGTCGTCTTACGTGCATCCCGTCGTAGACACAACCGGGGCGACGTGTCGTCATGTCTTAGAAATGATCCGTCCTGCACCTTAGAGGAAGGGTGGGGGGGGTTAGTCCTTGTCTTCTACATACAAGTATGTCCAAGTACACACACATGCCTTATATGCACATGTTGCTTACAGGTATACGCACCTACGTTTATAGATATGCTTTTAAAACGCTTGTGTGTGCCCTGGCAGGAAGGGAACAAACGTCCGTGTGTCATGGCAGGAAGGGTCAAATCCATGGGTGTGAACCATTGAGGTGTCAAGGGAACGCCCTTGGCTCTATGGTGCCGTCTCCCTCACTACTGACGGTTCCCTCTCCCTGGCAACACTCCCCAGCACACACACACACACACTCACACACAGCCGACCTGCCCTTCCCTCTCCCACACATTCCTGAGCCCCAGTCAGTCTCACAGCCAATGCAGTTCACATTTCTAAACTCCATTCTTCTCGATACCTCATGTCCCATCTCCCTGTGTACCAGTCAGCTGTGTGATTGCACAAGGAATACGTCGCTCCACTAGTACAACACACCAGAACTTGTTTCTTTGCTCATTACTGGGTGCTTCCTGTGTGCTTGTAAGATTTGCGTATGCAGAAGGGAGTAGTTCTTTGAATATAAAGGAGGTGCTTAACCAATACTAGAGTGTGCGGGGCTGTGATATACCTGGTCTCCGTTCATGTCTGCGTTTTGTGTGTGTGTGTGTGTGTGTCTGTACCCTGTCGAGCGAGGGAGAGTGGGGGAGAGGAGACAGGTCACACGCGGCCAGACGTAGCACCTACGACCTTCACTAGCACGCACGACCTTACGTAGCAAGTACGACCTATGTAGCAAGCGTGATCTTAATAGCCAGCACGACCGTGCATGCCACGTTCCGTCTTAAGTAGTGTACCCCGTAGGATCACAGCTTACTATGTAAAGATCTTACGTAACACGCAACATGTACGATCTTACGAAGGCAGCAGCACCTCAGGTAGCACGGACGGCCCTAGGGAAAGCAGCAGTCTGGTCCTCGTGATGTAAAATTGTCATAGAATGAAACACTGACCATTAGAGGAGCTCAGCCAGGCGTGTCAGTCCCTTTAAGAGCCTGGTTCTGAATATGAATGATATGCTGCAGTTCTGAACATCCTCTCTGATCGTCTGACAGGAAGATGTCAAGACCCAGGTCTGATATCTTATGTCGATTATTTCTGGTCTCACACCTTCTGTGTACCAGATATGGTATGATATATTTTAAGATCAAGTTGGTTAGACTCTATTGATCAGATCTGGCCTGATATCTTCTGTTGCTTGGATGTGGTTTGATATCATCTATTGATTAGATCTGGTCTGATATCTTCTATTGAATAGATCTGGTCTGACATCCTCTGTTGACTAGGTCTGATCTGATATCTTCTGTTGACTGGATCTGGTGTGATATCCGCTGTTAATGAGATCCCGTTAATCAGATCTGATCTGATATCATCTGTTGATTACATTTGGTTTTCATATCTTCTGTTACGCCTGTGGCAACAGTTAGCCCCCAGTGTCTCACCAGCACCAGGCGTTGGCATCGTCGGTCTAGAGCTGCTTTAAACTTAGTTATCATAAGTGGTTTCTTCCCGGGCGTTGTCGTTACAGAGGCTTGCTCCCACTAGTCTGGGAATGTACTCGAGTTGAATGAAAAGTTCAAGGTGGTCCTGGAAGTAGGAGAGACTCATGACTGATGGCGGACCCTTCTGTAGTCTGCACAATTAAGAATTCTACAGCATTAGTGCTGCAAGATGTATTGGTAACCTTTTATTGTTTTTCTCAAAACGCTTCCTGTAGACAATAGTGATGGACAGCGTATCTTCTCGCATTTGGACGTCATATGCTACGTAGACCAACTCTCGATCTTAGTGCTTCTTTACCGAGGGAAATAAGAGCATCCTACACACACACACACACACACACACACACACACACACACACACACACACACACACACACACACAGCGCAGCCATGAGGGGTGTTGTAACATGATTCCGGCAGATTTGCCTGGGAAGGAAATCAATGGCTGTTGGTGACCATCGGGTTATGCTGTAGGAACCGCCTCCGTCCAAGACGCTGTCTTCTGGCATCTCCTGCAGCAGACAGTCCTCAGGAGGTCAGATCGCATGTGTGACTTGTGATATCCCGCACTTGTCTGGTGAGGAGAGCTGTTGGGTGAACTGAGTATGGAGAGAACAGTGAATAATTCCTATGAAAAAAATGACTGTTGTGTCGTTAAATACAACATTAACCGTTGGTGTATTAACTGTATATTAACTGTGGCCGTTGTATCGACGTACAGTTTTTTCTTAAGATAAAGTTAAGCTGTGTCCACTTCAGGGAAGACAGAATCGTAGGTCTCTTTTGTCTTTATCCTCGTTTCTGAAATTTCCTCGAACGACTCCCTTGTGTAGGCAGATGAGACCAGTAAACTGTTCCACTGAAGTGTTCATGTCTGCACGTGAAGGGGCCAAGAGCAGCCCGCCTCTGTGCCCCGACGAGGCTTCTTACGGTGTTTGTCCACTGGTCATGTCATCATAATCATCTGATCATAACAAGATCTTGAGAAGAGGTTGGCCAGAAGCCATCACTTTCTCATACAACTATCATGTGATGTCATGCTTCCATGAAAGAGTCTTCCTTTGATTATACGCTCTTAAGGTTTTGCATCATTGGAGAGAAGATATTGGTGCATTGTATTGCAGAGTTTACTAGTTCAGTAGCCCAGAGAAAAGGATATCTTTTCCCACACATACTGCAGGTAGTGAAGCCAGTCACTTGTTTCTTCATCTTCACTAAACCTTCAGTAAATGCACCTTCTCCACGTACTGTAGCCACAGTGATGGGGGGAGGTTAAGCTCCAGTTAATGCCTCTAGGTCACATTTTCCTGGACCGTCCTCACTCTGTAAACCAACACGAGAGGCACCTGTTGGTCAGGCAGTTCCCCTTACGGTAGACTTGCCCTGTAGGAAAGCATCCATATTCCAACGGCAGTTTGGGCGGTGATCAAGTGGAGGAAATTCATGTCCTGGAGGGCTGAGAGGTAGGTGCATGTGGCTCAAGAGAAATCCTGCTGAGGACTTGGGTGTCGTCCCCAGCTGCCAGGGTTGTGTTCCCCCTGCGGCTCCTCCTCCTCCTCCTGCTGTCACACAAGTTGCCTCAGAGTTTCATACGTTTTCCCGCCGCCAGCCTGTGTGTGTGTGTGTGTGTGTGTCGGCATCATCGATCTCGACTTTTCCTTTCAGCATCTTGTGCTGATGAATGTCGGATACACTGGAAGAGTCGGGCGAGGTGTCTGCCTCTGTGTGTGTGTGTGTGTGTGTGTGTGTTTGTGTTGAATTCAACGACCTTGACTCGCTCGCACGCCTTCGGATGATCGATGTTGGGTACTCCTGAAGAGCCCAGCAGGAGGTTAAAGCTGTCTGACACAGAATGGCCTCTAAGCTCGTCTTACACAGATGTTTCACTCAACCTGCGATGCAAAAAATATTCGAATATGATTAGTAATCACATTCTGAAAACAACGAAGCAAATAAAAAGAATGACGGAAACAAAGAACACTGGAAGGCTACCAGTAGCCTATGGTGACGATGCATCAAAACAAACCGGTATAATCTATTAATGTTAAATCTTTTTTCCGGTAAATCTGTAAAAAAAAAAAAATTACATTCACCCTTCCTAACACAAGAAAAAATATCCATGAATTATCCCGATTGTAACAATAACAATGGGTTCCAATATAACTCTTTCGCTTTGATATTTCTGGACCATTGTGTACACAGCATACGACAATACACACCTGTTAACAATGCAGGTGGTCGCCATTATTATTCACACGCATAGCATATGATTCGTCAGCCACAAACAGATGTTTTTACCAGCATAAGTAACGAGGGTGTAAAAATCACCTTGGGCCACCACAGAAAATGGGACAGCTATGGCAGGACGGTTAGTCTCTCTTGAACGCAAATTTTGGAGATTTCTCAACCGCTTTGATTTCTTACAATTGACATCATATCCACAAAATATCAGTCATCAGGTTTTAAAACCTGAGTCGTCTGTGATGATTATAATGTGAAAGAACAGAGGCTTGGAGATCGTTCCCAGGGTTGCTTTAGGGGTCTAAACGTGATTTAAATTAAATTTAACTCGGATATGGTATTGGTGATCCCTTACCACCGGCCACAGTACGCTAGCTCATATGCTTCAACTTGGACCCGCTCATACAAGCGTAATGTACTAGACTTCATGGTATACTTTTTGATATACGACACTTAATCGTACACCAACCAGAGACTGACTCCTACCCTCCTCCCTTTGAACCTCCCTTGTCGATGGCTGGGCACTGCTCAAGGGAGGCATGCACCGCGCGCGCCCACCTTGCTCCGCTCTCGGGTTTTATTTCTGTCTTCGCCTCATTATCGTCTTCCTCCTCGGGTGGTTTTGCCTTCTCGAGACAACCGGTGCAGCTCACGGGCAGCCAGCCATTAGCGGTGGCCGTCCACGTAGAAACATGGCAGCGAGCAAGCTCTCCTTTGGTGGTGGTGGGGGGGGAGGCTCATTCTGCGATGGGTTGTCCGCCGGGGTGCCGCGAGCGGGGCTGGCCCACCCGCGGCGCTGGCTCATTAAATTCCCGTGTCGAAACTTCGGCCCATGAGCTACAAGCCGCCTGGAGGGGGGGGGGGGGGAGCGCTGCGGCTGGTAATGAGGCATCGGTGCCGTCTTGTGGAGGGGGTGAGAGGGTTAGTAACCTCCCCCCTCCCCCTTCCCGTCTCCCAGGCAGGGGGAGCGGGAGCGGGACATTGGTGGTGCTGTGCCAGTGTTGATTGAACTCCAGGTGTCGTCTTCGTACGTGGAGTCTCAAGAACTTCCATCGCTGAGGTAAACCTGATCCACCCCTCTCCATCTTGAGCAGCTGCGGTGACAGGGAAATGTACTCTTGTAGTTCTGAGGTAGAGTTAGCGTGTATTGTGTAGTCTTCAACAGGTCCTCGTACATCTCCTGTCCACGGTTGTCCATAAGGACAACTGTCTCAAAAGTGTGCAGATGTTCCGCGAGGGGTTTTCCAAAGTAATCAACGAACCCTTGAGTAAATAGGTTTTCCAGAGTAATTAACGAACATTAAACACAGACGTTTTCTAAAGTAATCAGCGAACATTGAACACAGACGTTTTCCAAATTAATTTCTGTAATGAACTAAGAATTTTATGCGGTGTCTGATGAGATGGTGAATGCAAACCTGCATATGATTAATCAAGAATCATCTTAATTCTATTCACTTAAGACACACTAACTTTACAACTCGTGAATAAAGTACATGGCTGAAACGATCATTCGATAGACTGCGTATATCCAGTGTTGGATCGCCAGAAGATTCGCCCCCTCCTCAACTCCCACTTAAAAAAGAAAAAAGTTAGGTAAGGTTATTAATTTAGCTCGGCTTAGGGTACACAACTAGCCTAGGTAAGGTTATATTTAGCGAGGTAACTGTCCCAGCCCACATACCGAGTAGGTCCGCCATATTACTGCACCTCTTTGTCGTTTACAGCTAAGTTCATTTTTTCTCCGTCTCGATTATTATTGTTATTGCTATTATTATTATTATTATTATTATTATTATTATTATTATTATTATTATAACTATTATTATTATCATTGTTATTATTATTATATTATCAACAGTATCATTATTACTGTTATGACTTGACCCAAGGACCTATTGTATGGGACCCCAGTAGTTTCGTGGGACGTCCCTGAGTAAGTTAGGTTTCTTTGAGGCGAGGTCCTCAACGAGGCTGCAGTGTTCTCTGTCCGCTGACAGTGACGCAGCCTCATCCAAGGTGCCTTCCTTCTCGCTCACGGTGTTACTACTTGTAGTATCGTAGTTTGCATCCATATGCGTGTTACGATCTGTAATGTATGAAATCAAATACGAATGACACACACACACACACACCCACAACCATATGTGCTGAAGATGTGTGCAGATGTACTGGACAGACATCTTGAAACGCTGTTCTAGATGTCGGTGGAGAAAGGCAAAGTGCCAAGGGAATGTAAAAGGATAAACGTCATACCCTTATGTAAGAAAGGAGACGAGGATGATGTGCTTTAGTACAGACCAGTCTCTCTGACGAGCGTTGTCTGTAACTGGAAGAGATAATCAGAAGGCAAATTGATGACTTTCTACTAGGGAAAAAGTATATTATTGTAAGAGAGCACGGTTTTAGGATATGGAGGTCGTGTGTAGCGAATTACAGCTCTTAGATTTCTACGAGAAAGTGTGCTCTGACTTATATGACTGTATCTGGAATGTGAGAAAGCGTTTGACACTGTGATGCGTGGGAGGCTGATTAAAAAGCTGGATCACCACGCAGGATTTAGGAGGAGACTCCCCTCAATGGACGGAAACTTAGCTTGGTGGAAGGTAACAAAGGACGCACGTCAAAGGAGCCTTTTCGTAATGGGTTGAGGTCG
>JAUUDW010072620.1:0-14980 GCA_032361385.1 Panulirus guttatus
ACTAAAAGGGGTGGGGGCGGGGGGCTGGAAATCCTCCCCTCCTGTTTTCTCTTTTCCAAAAGAAGGAACAGAGAAGGAGGCCAAGTGAGGATTTTTCCTCCAAGGCTCAATCCTCTGTTCTTAGCGCTGCCTTGCTAACGCAGGAAACAGCGAATATGTATGAAAAAAAAAAATATATATATATATATATAGTGCTAACAACTAAACTACAGATGAGAGAGAGAGAGAGAGAGAGAGTGTATTGTTATATCTGAAAAGGGATAACTACAAATACAGTATCTTTACGAGTATTTAAATGAAACAATCTATTACAATGATATTTTACTGATACCTAAAATACAGTATTAAATGCTGCAAACTCTTTCCATAAAATATGATCAAAATATTGTAGAAAAATGCTAAAAATATTCATCATGTACAATTCTAATGCAATACTGTATATGGCACATTGCTGATCTACACTATTAGGAACCATCTAGGCACTCATGAAGCACACAAGTTCTGCTAATCATGACTGTGTATAAATGCAATATTACATACACTGCATAATGAGAATATCAAGGGTTTAAAAGTGAGCAAGCATACCTGAAAAATATTCTGTATGGCTACAGTTAAAACTGATCTAACGTTGTACAATAATTGGAAGGATGAGCAATGGTATATATCAACAATAACTAGATGTTTATACTCTAATCTTCAGTTTTTTTTAAATCTAAAATATTTCTTCACAGTATAACAACAATGGCAATAATGATAAATGAAACATAACTGTTTATACTAAATGGAAAATTTGAGGGAAAACTACAACCATCATCAAGACATGGTCCTCACATGGCATGCACAATTGATACCTAAAGCCATTAGGAGCCACAAGAACTTGTGGAATATGGTAACTACTTTGTATACTTTATAATGTGAGTTCATAACTTACTCAGGATACTAGTTTGCCCCAACAAATATTCCATTCAGTCTTAACATTTTGAGTCTCATGACATCAAAAAATTTTTCACTGGAAAAATTTACTGGAGATAAGATTGATGGAATCTTAACATATCAAAATTTCACATTCATGGATAAAGCATGAAAGTTGACATATTGGAGATAAAAGAAGTCTACCAAAAACACTATGGTAAAAGCCTAAGTTTTACATACTGGAAAATTATGAACCATCTAATACACCTCATAACATCAAGTGGTGATACAGATTTTGAGAGATTACTGTAAAATAACCAAGCTGAGTGAAAAAGTGAACTATGGGCTACAAAAGGCCATGGCTGGCAATACAGTAGAGGGAGTGAATCTTTTTGGACAACTCTGCTGTGGGTATGAAGGCTAAATGGCAAAAGCCTCTTTAGTTATAATTCTACTTACTTACCTACAAGTGAGGGGAGGCAGGGGGAATATTCTCTCAGAAGGAAAAGGTTTAACTAGTGAAGAGAATCAGTATAATTCATTGACCAGTTTCTAGAACATCATGGTGAGTAACACTTTACCAACCCTCCCCAATTTAGGGGATTATACTTGAGCCTCTCAAGATAAGACCAAAGAGCACTACTGCATTCCCTGGTGTGGCACATGCAGACATAAGTATAAACACACTTAGAGGAAACCAACATATGGTATGGATACAGAAAAGGAAGTTGGGGGGCCCCCTCAGAAGTCAAACAGTACCTTAGGAAGAAAGGTGTATGTGTAGGTGAGTGTGGGTTAGTGAGAGAGATATGAGTTGGTTAGTAGATGAGATATGTGTAGGTGAATGTCTCATGCAGTATCCAGTAAGTTCCAAAAAAATATGAATGTCTCTCTGCTTTAACAGCTGGCAGATTGCTTCAGTGCATAATCACACAGAACTGCAATTTCAACTAGAGGGAAGAGTTCTCAGTATTCAAAATAATGCAGTAGTAACATATGTATAAGGAAGAGTGATAACAATAATATTCAGTGAACATTATCATCTTTACAAAACAGTGTCACAGTACTCTTTGTAGTTTTAAATAAAACTGCAACTAAATCAAAAGTAAAAGCCATGAATTATCAAATTTCAATGAAGCTCTTGTCCTAATTCTCAGAAATCAAATAAGTGATGAATTAAGACATGGAAACATATATATGAAAAGGTAATTTGCAATATCTCTTCATAAATTCTATACAGTGTTATGATTTTCAAAAACCTTAAATCTGTAGATCTGTTACAAGTATCTTTACGTTGAAATTATGCATAAATAAATCTGTTTCTTCCCCTCCAAAATTCAATGTATACTTGAATTTACCTAGAACATGCTTTACATGTCAAAATAATCAGAAAAATGCATTTTCTACTAAACCAATATAAATAATGTAAGAAAAGCTATGTCATATTTACTTTGCAGAGTAAAATCTTTTAATACTGGTACAGAGAAAAGTGTTTACTGATGAAACTCATTATAACAAAAAAGATAATTTAAAAACAGGTCAGTGTGTGCTGTATCAGATATAGCTAGCAATCCAAAATGCAACTAACATATGGAACACTTCAGAAAACTTTTTCACACCAGTTTGATGTTTTTCACAATAGCAGGTAATATCAGGTACAAATGACTTAGTCCTAAGGAAAAATCCTTGGTTTCTTATTTCCACCCTTTCTTCTTTTGGAAAGTAACACTACAGGATGGGAGGATTTCTAGCTACCTGCTCCCCCACTCCTCCTAGTTGCCTTCTATGATAAGCAGGTGATACATGGGTAGTATTCTCTCTCCCATATTCCCCGTGGTAATGTTAATTATTAGAGGTAATGAGAATAATTACAAGTATGAGGATGAGATGGGTCCGGTAAAGAATGCCAATATGATTTAAGTCTACATAAATCTGATACTAAGACATTAGTTTTAAGCTAAATTTCTTGTGGAAAGACAAAATACAAAGAGTGTGACAGGGTATTCCAATTCTAAACAGTATAACAGTATTTCCAACTGTGTCACTTTTGTGTTCTTTGGGTTGTTTATATTCATACTACACATTCCTTCACATAACGCTTTTTAGCCACTTCTTTGTCTTAAATGGTTCCACTTATTGCGACCTGTTTGCTTTTTCAGGGTTAATTCAGTTTTTCCTTTCTGTACGTTTTCTGAGGTAATCATCATTTCTTTTCACAAACTTTATTTCCTTAGAGCAAGCATGCAAAATCTACTTAAAATCTGTGACTGTCAAGCCAATATACAATCTTTACCATATGTTTCACTGCTGTAAGGTATATGACACTTGAAAGTGTGTGTATCCAGTAAACATTGCATTTGAGGATAATATTCTGAATATGAAACATTCTAGTCTGATAAGCAATACAGATACAGTACATGTAAGGCACATACATGGCAATTCACTCTACTGCTGTACTATGCTGTTTATGACACTTAAACTGAGGCCAAATGGGCGATGACAGCCATTCACAACTACAAAATGAAAAAGTAGAAAGCCACATATATTTCATACTGTATTAATGGCAATAATCATATAAATAACATAAGCTATTTCTAATAAGCAACACATCCAACAGTGAGAGGTACTGATACAATATCTTAAAATTCTTTTTGGTTTACTGCTAGCTTCATTCAGATATGAAACATGAGTCTAATTAAGAAGGAATATACCTCTTTTATACACAATTTGTTCTCCTGCCTTAACAAGAAGAATCAGAAACAGATGAGCAACTCCCTCACTTGCAAATATCCACTCTCTAAACATCACATATAATGCACCAATTTTACCTGTTTGCCTGTCCTGCCTTAACAAGGTGGGGTCAGAAACAAATGACCAACCCACTTATTTTGTTCTTTCTATTCTGCATTATTTCATAATAGCATGCATATCATTCCATAATAATATTGATCTTATGGGACTTATGAAAATAATACTAAACAACATCGCCACCCTATCATAAGGTACAACTTTAATTACATTTTGAAATATTGACAAGTGCTTAATAAACTCTCAATCTAATATCAGAAAGGCACAAATTGGTTGAGATAAAATTTCATGAATTATTCTAAAACAGGTATAGGATGAGTAAGCACAATCAAAATATAAAACAAAAATTCATGGGATTGTCACTAATATAGAAATTCTGTTACAACAAAGTTCCTGACATATTACTAGTTTTTTATGGATTAAGAATACCCTTTCCCATCAGCATCATTTCTTATATGATAATTACACTTTGTCAGCCACTAATAAAAATTAATCATGTAATGATATGATGCATTTCCAGAAAAAACCTCTACCCTTATTTTCAGTTGTGAAAGTATATTCATAGATACTAAATATATGGTATTTGTAATGATACAAGAGGATTTTACCAATGTAATGCCCATTTTCAATTTGTGTTGATAATAACAATTACGTATATGGAATACAGCAATGGAAATCGAGGGGAATGTAGTGTGAAGATGTCATTCACCATTCCAAACAAAAAACAACTCTGCTGTCCATAATGTTTAGGAATAAGAACGAATTCAACTATTCCTCACTATTTGTAATCTTCCAGGAAAATACCACATATACCAAAATCATTAGTACTAAGGGCTTATGGGAAAAATGAGGTTAGGTTTCAGGGCTTTGGGGGATGCTAGTGTAAAGCAGTTCAAAAATCATATACCACAGGCATTTCAGGAACGAGGTCAATATGTCAACAATCCAGACTGTACTGGCTGGGAGGGTGCCAGTGTGGTAAACAAACATAGAGGTTTCATCATATGTGGGCCCCAAAACCTGAAGCTGTATGTCAGTTGTCAAAACCTTGACAGCAAAGACTGCAAGTTTCATTCTATGCTAGGGTATGTACTGTAAAACATATATCTAATTACTACTAATGGGGGTTTCACTTAGATGGTGTCCATGAACAAATAATCAAATGAAGACAAAAAAATATCAAAATACTGAATGCAGCAAATGCACTGACTGTTCTGGGGCTGCTTATGCTAGGGCAGGCAGTCCAACTCACTTCAGCATATAGCGGTGATATGACCCGCATTCCTATGTTGTATCACTTTCAAACCTCCTTAAACCTGCTATACCTATGTCAGCAGCAAAGTGGATCCCAATCAGCTGAGTCTGTGTGTATGTGTGTGTGTATGTGCTAAGGGGAATACCTGTCTATCTGAAAAGTGCTCATGATGTCTAACTTATATGACTTTACCACATTTTCCAAATATCTATCAACTCTTTGGATGGACTGGTTGCATTGCATTATTGCAACTTAAACACAGTTATCCTTAGGTGTGAAAATTAAATTTTGACTATGGCCATCAAAAGGCATTGGCAGGGATTATGGCAGGCAATGAGGGAGTAACCGTCACAATTTGTCCTTCCCTCTCGCTTACTTGTTCCATCACCACAGGATCTCGCAGCTGGTTTCTTTAATTTGTTGCTATTGATACATCTCCTCTCCTCTTTCATTTTACATTCAGTATTTGCACAAATCATCCTGTAATATTTCTATTCCCTCTAAATCCATAGAATCAATATCAATAAACTAATATTGATACTATCACATTTGTAAACTTGGTGCCAAACAATAATAATCAGAATGTACTGTCCAAATACTGAATGTAATATTAAAGTATGGAAAGATTTACACAATGACACCAGTTATAGTAGTCAGCTGGAGGCCTGTACTGATGGAGTGAGCAAATGAAAAGGGAAGACAAGTGGTGCTGGTTACAACCCACTGTATCATACTCTGTCACCACCTTCTCCAGCCTCATTCATAGGATCAACTGTTTACTTTCTCAGCAATGAATCAATATTTTTGTTATCTACAAATGTGGTGGATTCTTACTCAGCTTGACAATGTGAATGAGCTCATTCTTTAGTTAATGGAGATGTTTCAAGAAAAATTTAAAAAGATCATTTTTTCTGATGTATTTGAACTCAAAGGAAATATTATTACTGCAATATATTAAGAGAATGAGAGAAAAGAGGTTGACAAAGAGGATATATATGTCAGAAGTAGGGGGACAATGAGAAGGAGGAGACCAACTTGGAGATGGAAGGATGGAGTGAAAAGATTTGAGTGATCTGGGCATGAACATGCACCAGGGTGAAAGGCATGCATAGGACAGAATGAACAAGAATGATGTGCAAACAGTAGTCAATCTTCTATCAATGGACTGAGCCAGCATATGTGAAGCGGATTGGTGAAACCATGAAAAGGTCTATGAGATCTGGTTTAGGATAGGGGGCTGTGGTTTTGGTGCACTGCATATGACAGCTAGAGAATGGATGTCAGCAAATGCAGCCTTTCTTTGTATGTTCCTGGCACTACCCTGCCCATGTGGGAAACAGCAATCAAATATATAAAAAAAAAAGTGGTAGAACTGATCCAATGCCAGTGAGAGTTCATGATGTTATGTATGTGTAAATAATATGCTTCCAGGAGAAATAGCTTAAATATCTTAGTTTGTTTTGGTGTGCTTGTGCTGGCATAAGCAGTGGGGGAGGATCTCCATCAAATGATGCAATATGTCCTCATTCTATATATTGCTATCAGATTAGAGGGAAACTCTGGAAATGAGTGATCAAACCATACTAGATACTATATCAACATCTCCACACTCCAAATAAAATTCCACACCACCCTTCCTACCATGTCAACCTGTGCCTGAAAGTTTGCTTCTACTTGTGAATGCTCTTGTCAGCTTTTGAACTGATTTCATACAGTACACTTACATATCATACTTACACTTAATACAGCATATGTAAGGTGCACTACACTTTCTTCTCTCAGGAGTCATGAATAATAGATAAAGAAGCTAGGACACACGTAAAACACAGCACTAAGTTGTGAAGTACATGATATGTAAATGGACTGAATCAGACAGGTAAAGTGGAAAGATGACTAGATCCATGAATGGTTGAAAATATGGTACCACAAATAGTAAATAGGCATACATAAAAATTTTTAGCAGTCACACTTGTGAATAATAAAACAGCAAATAGTGAGGAACAGATGTACATTAGATACTAAACACTGATTTATCACAATGAAAATAGAACTCACCTTCCAAACACTAAGTACTGTAAAACATATCTGCTGCACAACGCTAGGTAATGCATCACAAAAAACTTATCAAAATATTACATAAAAATTATTCTCAAAGCCCCAAAATGTTCATAATTTCACTCCTCACATGTCTTTCAACTGCGAATAACAAATGACTCATATAAAATAAAACTGACCAATAACATTTAGTGAAAAGAAGTTATGCCATGATCTGAGATCTAGCCAATCCTGATAAAAGTTTTGCTTTTGTAGATATCTAATGAATTTCATTTTCCCATAAAAATATCAATACAAGGAATATGTTACCTATTTCCTTAATTTGAGAGATTCGTCAAAGATCTATCAGGCAGAGAGATTCTCAAATTTATGCTAAGTGATAATAATGCCTAAAACATGCTATGCATAGGAAAACAGTTTATATATATATACATGTTATATATCTTTAGCCTTAAAGAGTATTGGAATATTTGTAATATACGTTGATATTACAGTGGCCACATTCATTATGGAAACAATCACACAACTTCCTGATTAATTTACCACAAAGTGATATCACAGAAAAGCTAAAAAAGATATACACAAAAATATAATGATGTTTATCATTATGAACAGAGAAGCATGTCTGTATTCTTTTCAGTTGAATACATCCTTAAGGTAAGTGAAAGCAGATCTGAATTAATCATTAAAAATTCCTGAACAATTGTTGGGAAGAATGATTTGCGGTAATTGAATAAAGCAGCCTGTCACTTCCAGACAAGAGAAAATACCTAGACTGCACATATATGCTGCTCTGTATTTTCAGTATATCAATTCTACCTATACTCTACATTGTTAACTCAAATACATGCCCACTTCTATGAAAGAAACTAACTGAAAAATCAGATCTATCTGCGGGATGCTCTACCAGTCATATGCTCCCTTAATGAGTAAGATCAATTTCTTCACCATATTCCAAGGGACAAAGCTATCTACTGACCACACTACTTGGCCAATTGTGTGTTAATATCTAACACCTTGTATGAGCTAAGCTCAATCACTGAGATTTGTATGTGCACTTTACTGGCCAGTAGTGTACCCACTAAATCTGTCTGACCTAGATTTTGATTACATGCCACATTCACTCATGTGAATGTATTTTCACATGCATGTGTTCTGGTTGCTATTTCATTCTGTTCTCAGAAGAAAATCCACAATGGACTAGTTATCATTCAAAATGAATACATAAAACTATGGAATAGGTTAACTTACTTAATTACATTCAAATTTTGCCCCCTAAGGAAGACTGAAAAGCATGGGCTATACACCTATAAATTTTGGGTTACTGTACTGATTTATCACAAATTCATTTGCATACTGGTTCTTTGCAAATTCCTTAGCAAACAGCAGAAAACATCAGTAGAAGATGAGAATTTGTAGCTGTAAATAATATAAACAATTAAAATCTAATTAAGTGTGCAAAGAAAACCTGATAACATCCTTACAATATGAATAATGCATATGAATTTAAGGAAAGTAGTAAGGCAGTTAGTTTTATATCGCACTTAATCCATTAATATAGGATAACATAGTTAGCCAGCCTTATACTTTGTAAAAACAAACATCATTAGTAGTTTCCTATCAGCAGGATAATCAAAGGCAATAACAAGACAAACATGAAAGAGAAAGTAAAAAGAGTACATAAATGAAAGTGATAAAAATTAATAAAAACATGTTACAGAATGGTAAAATAAACTAAAGCAAGAGACATTTTTACTGCCTAGTGTTCCACCAAGAGTGAAATACAAAGGAAAAAATAAGCTTAGTTATCCGCTGAAAATACAAAGGAAAAAATAAGCTTAGTTATCTGCTGAAAACTGTAAGCCATGATATTTGTCTTTGCCTATTATATATATGTTATAAACTTGATCTTCCCAACATTCAACATTCCTGAGTTACAGCAAATGCCAAAAAAATAAAGTTTACCATATCAACATACAAATATATTTAACTACATACCGCTAAATCTAGACGTTTTTGTCATCTCCATGGGTGGTACCTATTGTGTACGTATGAAGTTTCTATCACGTACTGTTCTTGAGGTATTGTGCTAACGTGTCCACAGGCATATAGATGCAAAGGGTGATGACATAATGTCCTGCATATACTAGGAATAGCAGAGGATATAAAAATCGATGGGGTGGAACAGTTTGAGAATCAGTTCTTCCCATTACATTACGTCTCATTAGACAAATTGTTATGGTAATGCTGCTTCCTCCTTGGCCTTAGCCTGCTTATCATTTTGTACTGGTACAGAGTATTTACTTGAAAACTATACTTTTGAAAACATTCATGGACATCCAGAAAACTGAGTCACTAATCAAGCAATATGGCTTACATGGCTTTGGCTACAAAGATGGAAATTTTATAAGAGGTAGAGTGGTGTTAGCCTACTGGCCAATATCTATGAAGTCTGATTCAGACTTGTGCAATATATATTACTTACTGTGTACTATGTATGCAAAGTAAATAACCTGTGAAACTTTAGTGTAAAGCACAGTCTAAAGTACATCTGAGTATGTGGATGCCACTGTAAATATTTTTTTCCAATCATTACAACATTAATGAACAATTATGCATAATTCTAAAAAACACATAGCAACATACAGTATATGCTGGGGTCTTCTACTACTCCTTTTCTGACAGGGCAATGTCCACGACTTACAGGTGAATAAAACTGTAATGTTGAACACTTACTGTTTACAATTAAGCAAATCAAAATAAGGTACCATTTCAAAGTCAAATTGTGTTTATAATAATAGTACTATTAATTGTATTAATTCTGGAATTCTGAAACTGTTTCTCTCTATATACTCTGTTATATTGGATGTTCCCTAGATACAGTTTTATCACATAACTAAGTGTTGCCGGACAATGCATCCTGGAGGTTACACCACAAGTGAAGAGTCACCTTTTGTGAAGCTGTATCATCATTAGTTAGTGCAAGAGTGTACAGTCTTGTCAAAGACCTTCTTGTTTCAAAGGAGTCCATCCTGTCCCTACAGCTGAGTACAGTACAATCCATGGATTGGAGATCCTGAGGTAATAATGATAACAGTCACAACTAGAAATGCCAACATCTGTGAGCACATGCAGTGTCTCCTTCCATATTCACCTTGAAAATCTTTGTGCCAAGACTCATCTAGTCAACAAACTAAAAAGTGCATTTTCACTATACCTTCCACACATTCATTTTCCTGTCACCCTCAACAAAAACACTTACTACAACCTTGACAAATGCATTCTTACTACACCCCTAATAAATCTTAATTCACTCCATTGAATTTTCACTCCATCCATGGCAAATGCATCTTCACTGCTGCCCAAGTAAACCTATATTTACTTCACACTTGACAAATGCATCTTCACCTTACCCTTGACACAAACATCTTCACTTAACCCTGACATATGTATATTTACTACACCCCCAACACTATTCATCTTCAATAAATTTATGCATCCAAGATATTTTGAATAGTTTATTGATTGTTGGGGAGATAAAACTGAATAACAAGGCTTTTTCATCTAACTGCCAAAGCAAAGTAGCATCAAGAATAGATGAACAATGATCTCATTTGCATATCTTCATTATCAAACTACTGTATCATGTATACTACATCAAAACAAAAGCCCAACATCAATAGCCAAACTCCACAGTTTACCTTGACTGCTTTATGTGCTCTACTTCAGCCTACTAACAGCATATAATGATAAGAAGAAACTGAGCAGAAACAGTATGTCTCCCTCCTACTGAGGGAGACAGAACAACTGGCACTTCTACAAAGTTAGGTGGCATGCTCCTAGATGTAGGAATCTGCTAATGAGGGAAAAGAGTTAAGATAACTTACTATATAACTAATTTCAATCAGTGTAATATATCTTCACCATGGAAATGGGAAACGTCAGATAAAACAAAAATTGTTGAAAAACACAAAACATCATAAAAAAAGGGAAAAAATCTAAAATTATAAAAGTATGGTGCATCAAAATAACTTGTGAAAGAAATGTACATGTAATCATCATGGAGTTACTGGGTAATCTTAAATGGAAGAAAATAAATGTATGGCTGCCATGCATGTCTTACAGTCTTCAATATGATCTAGTGATTAGTATTTCAAATAGTTCTGATGCCCATTTTCATCACATCTGACACAATGGAGGCCCCTGTGAGATAAGCAAATGGTATGGTAAGCATGGCTGCATGGGAAGACAGTGATACCTCCTTCACTCACAAGTGCCTGAGTAGGTAATCTAAGATGGCAACAGTAACATACTCCCTGTAAGACCTGAGCCTGTACACCCCAGTGATATCCTAAGTATCTTAGAGGTTGTTGGGAACAAGGTACAGATGGTCTTGGAGGTAAAGGATCATTGTTCTGATATGAGACTGATTCATTTGATTGTTCGTCATCTGCAGCATCTTTACAATTATGTTCTGACAACACCAGCCTCTTGACTTCTTGATTGGTGTTTTTTTCCACCTCACGTCTATGAAGGGCTTGAGCTACCTGTCAAAATTCCCCAGCAATGACAATACTGATATCTTTTACATCTTCAATGCTTTGTGGTCTTTTAAAAAAGAAATTTAAGGCAGTGTTTTGTTATTGTTGCTAAAGAAATCAATATTTGTCCAGTACACAAAAAATAAATAAAAGAACAATGGAAATTTTCAAAAAATTATAAGCAGATGGGGAAACAATCTGTGTGCAGGACATTTCTGAATATCCTATAAAATACATCCATATGTTTGTTATCATAATCAACAAGAACATTACGTTCGAAACATAATTACAAACAATTCAAGGAAACACTGTTTTCATGTGCTATGCATCCTTTAACTTAAGTTGCTCTTCTGTCAAATGTATAAGGCATGCCATGACTACTGTCATTACTGGCATTTTGTGGAAGTGTTTCTGTCACAGACAATATCATTAATTTGATTTTTCATCACTAAAATAAAGTATCTTGTAAGAGTGTCACAGTTTGATGAATCATTATACTGAATAACATGTGCGGGCAGATCTCATATGGATCTCCCTTGACTGACCAGTGTATGGAAAAACTTCAGGCTGTAACGTAATGTTAACAATGTGCGGGATGTCACTAAAAGTATTAATGGCTGTACATTTCACCCTGAGGCAGAGGCAGCTGATTCAAGAATTCTTATCATATATACCCCGATTGCAGTGAAAACAAGATAAATCATCATATACAACTCAGCCGCAATGAATGGATTAACATGGTTGATTTCTATCGTACCGTACACATTGCCAACTTTGTTAAGGAGACCTGTTCCCCTATAATTCTTAAACTCACTTGTACTTCCCTTTCCTTTATATGGTGGACCAACTGCTCATTTTGTTCTGTCATCAGGCACCTGATCATTTTTAAAGCTTCCATACATACTCACTTTCCAGATCAACTCAACAGCAGTGTCATGTCCATTCTTCTCAACTCCATCTCTACCCTCAACTCTTCCATTTTTAGGAGCTTTATTACCTTTCTTACTTCCTCCAATGGAATGTCTTCCTCTTCCATTTAGATATTTTTCTATCACCTTATCTCTGCTAGTACTGTACCACCAGACACATCCCTTACACCATTATCTCTAACTGCTTATTTAAAATACTTTCTTCACTTCTTACAAAACTTTATCCTTTATTACTAAGCATTGTCCTGGAACTTGTAATACACTTTCACTTCACCACATACATCATTCCTAATTTTTTCACCTTCCAGAATCTCTTGATATCTTCTTTTAACTTTGATTAGATTTTCTTCCAAAATCCTAACATATCATCTCTTCATTGATACAAACCATCCTCCTCACTCTTTTGTCCAGGACAATATATTCTACACTCATTACCCTATCTATATATATCAATCCTATTTTCTGGCAAATTCAGTTTCTCCCTCCCAAATATCGTTTTCTTCCCCATCACCTTTCTTAGATCTTCATTCCAACCTGCTATACCTCTCTTTCTGCAACCTATGAATATTCTTGATCAAAGAAAACAAAAGGCTTCTGCACTGCTTAATGTCCAACCACAAGCAAAAAATAAAAAATGTATATTTGTCTTTGCCTAATACACAAAATGAATGTTAAAAATTTCAACAACCTATCATTAAACACTCCTAAGTTATACTACCTGCACCAAAAGGCAAACTTTTTCGACATCATAAGTAATGCTACATGATTGTGTACCCCCACCTAATCATTTAATCATCACCACAAGGGCTACCTCCGGCATAAGTATGAAGTTTCCTTATGTGTTGTTCTTAAGTTATTGTGCTAAAAGAAAGTGTTGACAGACAAAGACAAATCAGCACATGCAAAGGTGACAACATGAAGTCCTGTAATTACTTTTGCAGTGGTGAGACAATTAAGGTTCTACAAATCTCGTCTTTACCTATACTGATATCATGTACGTGCTTAAGAATGTAAAAACTACGCAGACACTGGTAGTTATGGATCAAATATGACTAGGATGCTATTATATTACTGGCATGTGGAGGAAAACAGTAACTCATGAATAACTGTTAACTATGATGACCATTCACCAAACAGCATAAAAAAATGACAAATTATATAAAAAAATCATTAGAGTAAAAATTTGTCTGTGCCAGTCAAATGATCAAAAAAGGGACATTTGTAGCAGTGAGGCATTAAAATGTTCCTACATTTTTCCTTTCTTTAGTGAAACTTATGTTATATACTGAGCTGAAAATATAAAAATTGCGTGTGGAGGTCGGTAGTGATGGATGTGGAGAAAAAAGGGTCGGACATGAAAAATAATCACAAGATCTTAACTGACTCTTCAGCTAATAGCATGAAAAACATAAAGCATTACATACCTTATGAGAGTAACATTTTGTTTCTGTGCCAGTCAAAGAATCCAAAAGGGACCATCGTGCTGCAGGCCCTTTCTTCTCAGCCAGTGAAGACAAAATACACCAACTATACACTCTGTAATTTTCAAAATAGCATTAATCACCATTCCTTTTATTTGGTATTCCTTTCTCTCATGGACAGTCATTTTCTTTGTTTACTTGCAAAAAGTACATTGATTTTGCAGGATTGCTATACATCATCAAACTCAACAAAACCATATCTTCCAATGGTGAGATGAAATTGAAACAAAATTATCAAAATATTCTGAAACACATGCAAATTATTTGAGTTTTAAGGAGAGTAATGATGACAAAAACTATTGGCTTTTACATGGGACAAGGTTTGTTTAACAAATTAATGGAACCCTTGTCTATATGCCAATGATATATATGTTCATATGAGAAGAATGGATATTAAGTTAAAAAACATGACATGGTTTTTATGAAATATATATGAGGAGTTTGCAGTAAAATAACACCAAGATGAAGAAAACTGGAATATGGGACTGTGATGGGTATTTCATATGCTAAGGGTGGAGTACAGGTACTAAAGGTGGCATGGTCACGATAAAGAAATGGCTGTAACAAAATGACAAGAGAGCATTCAAGTAAGGAGAATGCAAACAGATGTAAAGGAGGGCTGAAAATAAGGAAAAAGCAAAGGATTACATGGGTGAGAGGAGTGTATAAATAAAGTAATCCAAGAAAGGGTGCTATGATTATGGTAAAAGAGGAGGTACTGAATGAGTCATCCTCCTTTACCGTTGGTTAATGTCTTAATGATAACTGGATAGTTGAGACCACGTATTTGGTAAAATTCAATCTTAAAATTCATGGATATCTTTCCATAATTTTCTTAAAGAATACTAAAAATCACCATAAGATATTGGTTACACTTCATTACAGTCATGCTAAATCACACTGAAAATAATTACCTCTTTGACAATATTCCAGGTGGAATACTATCCTGAACTGCATTCAGTATTTTCAATGTCTCTGTGGCTCCAATTCTTCGTAGGA
>JAUUDW010072621.1:0-16203 GCA_032361385.1 Panulirus guttatus
TCTCTCTCTCTCGCTCTCTCTCTCTCTCTCTCTCTCTCTCTCTCTCTCTCTCTCTCTCTCTCTCTCTCTCTCTCCTCCATAAACTGCCGTCAACTATTTAAGATCCTGTCAGGAACCGAAACATTTTCTCATGTTCAAGTTAAGTTCCTCTACCTAGATTTTAACCTACATCATAGGGAGTGATAGAAATCTCCCTATGTAATTAGTGGACAGGCTGGAGCCAGCACGTTTTCCATTCTAGATGATCTGAAGCAAACCATCAGCCTCCCCGCCTATACTCCAGACATTCACGACCACTCCATCAAGATACGTATCTGTTTTTCACCTTTAGTACATCGCACTAGAGCTATGCAATTTCGCTGCTGATTAGTTCATGTGATCACACTCTTGTAAATGTCTCTTCCTTCACCGCTCCCTCTCCTGCAGCTAACGATTTTAAAGGTAAGTATAGGAACATCAATAGCGGTCATTAAAGTAACAGTTTTTTGTCTCTTTCTTTGCAAGACTGTTGCTGCGTCTCTGGTAATGTTTCTGCTTCTGCTGAGCGTATGACATGAGGTTGCTGTTCGTGGAATGGAAGGACACATCTCCTCCTCCTCCTCCAAGACCACCTCTTCTTGCCATTCATGGCTCAACAGTTCCCTCTCTGAGGTCATCCAGGCAAGAAGCGTGGTATATCGGACATGGAAGATTTTCCTTTTCCTCTGACTCGTGGATTCGTCTTTGATATCTGCCCGAGGGCATTCCGGGTGTGTCATCCATGAAGAGAAGCTCTGTTTCATCCAGTGTGACAACTCTCTCCTCTTCATCCAGTCATACGTCCTCTGGTCTTTGACCAAAAGTATCTCAGAACTTCTGTCACACTACCTTCCTTTCCTCTTACATCCTGACGATACGGTAATTGTCTCTCTTAATAATGAAGCTGAGAATCTCCAGAGTTACGCCTGCTTCTGCTGCCAACGGGAAGGAGGGCTCAGGCAGCAGCAGCAGCAGCGGCCCCTCTCTTGACTCTAGGCCTCCAATATACCTGATTTTTTTTTCTTCACATCGCTTTGGATTTGTCTTCCATCTTCTGGAATTGTCATGTCTCTTCCTGCTCTGCGAAGTCTACAGAGCTTATCGCTTTCTTCAGTTATCTAAATTCACTGCCATGACGACCATGACATCGTCTCATCCTTAACCTGGCGTTCTCATCTCACATTTCAAACATACACCACAGGGAATGGTTGAGATACTCCTGCACACACATTAAGGGGATGAAGCCCTCACGTTTTCCATTCTTAAAGATCTGGATCGAACCATCAGCCATCGTCGCCATATCCCAGACCGTCACGACCATCCTCCCAACACTCTGGATATGTTTTTCAACTTCCAAATCTTTCACGCTTTCGCACAGTTTCTCCCTCGTCAGGGTTCGTCCGACCACAGACAGTTTTGTAAATGTTTCTATAGCAACGCACCTCCTCCAGCGGCTGCTCTCTCTAAATGTCAGTATTGGCTGAGAGCGTAGCAGATGATGATGATGTGGGAATGGAAACATATACCCCTTCCTCCTCTACGACTGCCTCGTCTTGCAGTCTGTGATTTAACCATTACTGTTCTGAGGCCATTCAGTCGGGGAAACTGGCATGTCGCACGTGATAGAAGTCTCCCTTCCTCCTTCGACCCTCATTCAGCTTTTATCTCCGCTGGAATTCATTGCGACTGTGTCACTAGTGAAGTGAATCTTGCTTTTGCCCAAAGGAAGTGTGACGTTGTCTCCTCTTCATCCAGTAATAGGCTTTTCTAGTCCTTAATCAAAAGAATCTTTAACAACTTCTGTTACACTACCTTTCCTTCACTTTTCCATCCTGGCAATTGTCTTTCTAAACAACTGAGCAACTTTTTCGGTCTTTTATTTTCCTTCTTCTCTTGGTTCACCTTGGTTAATTTTGACATCCCCTTTCCCCGTAACTCACCAGCAACTAATCCTATGCCCTTCCTTGTTATCTGTCTTTGTGTAGTCAAAGCTAAAAGATGTAGTACGGTCTTGGGAAAAAGTTTCTTTTCCTACAGATGTGTTGAGCACTGGAATAAGCATCATAAGGCGTGGTGAATGTTGAGACTATAGATACCTTCAAAAGTTGCTTAGACAAATACTTTATAAATTCAAGTATGCTCAGAAAAACGCCAAAAATATATTGTATAAACGACAGCGGTAACGGGGACAGTAGAAGGCTAATGTGCAGCAGCGGGGAGTCGGTGATAGCTGAAAAAATTGCTGAGCGGAATTACATTTTCTTGTCAAATCAACTTTTTTTTTTTTTTTACAGACAACTCTGTCGTGGGCCAATCAGGCCTCCTGTTGTCTGTCTTTCTCATGTAAACTAAACTCATGAACTCTCTCTGGATACATGCAATGCTTGTGGACCTGACGATGTCCTCGAGTCAAATTTGAGGCACCTTGCCTTGGAACTTGCACCTGTGCTTGCTTGGCTGATCCGCTTCTGCTGAAACATTTCCTTCGTCTTGAAAGCAAGTATTGATACAGTCCATCCCAAAGAAGGGCGGCCGTTCTAACCCGTCTGACTATCGTCCAGTGCTTTGAAAGTCTTCGAATCTCTAAATTCCCATTTCCTAAATCATCTTGAATCTCAGTCATCTCTCGGATCACCATGTGTATGGCATCCATAAGACGAAATCCAATGGTGAATTCCTTTTCTATCTCACTAATGTCTGGTCATAATCTCTGAGAGACTTTGTGGAATCCTTTTTTTTTAACCGTTGTTGTATGCAACGCATTTGACAGGTTCTGACACCGGGGTCACATCTACAAAGTTACCCTCTTTTGATTTCCCTCCCTCACTCTGTTCTCATCCTCTCCCTCTTTCCCTATCAACATGGATGTCCCTTTGTGCTCTGTTCTTGTCTCAGCTCTTCCCCCATTCTACCAGTGATATCCTTTTTTTACCAAACACGCCAGATACACTCATTCGCAAACGACCCAAAACTCCATTCCTCTGTTTCTTTCAAATCCTCCGCATCTTCTCTTGTTCCATAGACGTCTCGGCTCATCACAGCTTCCTCTAATAACTCAGATTTAAACAGGATTTTCCATTTGGGCAAAGGAAGTCTTCTTGAGTTTTGTGTCTGTAAAACCCAATTTATCCTGTTTCTGTTTCTAAAAACTCTCACAGTTGCTCATGACCTTTGATGACTGTATGTTTTTACCTTTTTTCATGATTACCCAAGGACAAATTTCTGTGAAAGAGTCCTGGTGTTATCCTAAGACTCTTCTAAAGGCTTCCGCAGCCCTAGGCTGCGCTACTTCCTTTGGATTAAGATGTCTTTTAACGAGATTGTCTCTATTCCCAATGGTACAGCCTCGCCAAAGGGGGCATTCCGATCGCGGTGTAACCTAGTACAGGCGGAGTCCGGTAACCGATTCAACCCTTCAACACAATAAAAATACTTGGTATCACCTAAATATGTTCTGCATCATGGAACCTCGACAATAAACAGATGCCTAAGTCTACCTCTTGAGAAACTGGGAGTCATGTTGAGATGCCGCAGATTCTTCTCTGGCAAGGATCTAGTCCTACATATGTACTTACTTGACGGAGTCGAACTCAAGGCAATCCATCTGATCGGCTCTCTCAGTCAGACATCAAAGCTTTGACCAACATGCCCTACAACTCAGTGTTGATTCTCTTTCCTTACTCTACAGATATTACTGTGGTTTCTGCGCTCGAGAGACTGCTGCTTGTGTTCCCAAGATGTGGCCCTCAGACCCAGGCCTGCGGCCCCTTAATGTTGAGATGGGACGCCCAGTCCCGGGCCTGGGCCCCCTTGACTTTCCGATGAAGCCCTCAGGCATGAGCCCCGAAGTTCCTTACGATGAAACCTCCCCTCCCGGGCCAAGGGCTCCTTGATTTTAAGATGAGGCTCCCAGTCTTGAACCTGGGACCCCATATTTTAAGATAAGGCTCATCGTCCCGTGCCTGGGGCCCCTTTATACTATAGAAAGGAAACTCTCTCTCTGTGTCTCCTGTCTGCAGACACGCCGATACAGCCAGACTCACGATGACTAACCCCCATACATGGTTGTCAATAATTCATCTATTTCCTTGACAGGATAGAAATTGCTGGCTGCTTAGGTGGTATATTTTCTGGGAGTTGAGCGCAAGTGTTGTGCCCATAATATGGGAGGTATGGAGAGGGAAATTGGTGGAAGTGAATGGTTATACCACAGACCAATGCTATTCTGCCGTTCAGGGAGTGGTTTCAGAAAACCAAGGAGTTGTGGTGGTGAGAGAGGGTCTGGTGGCCGGTGTGGGAAGGCATGGTGATGGTGAAGGTGGGTGTAGTGGCCCCCAAACAGGAGCAAGCGGATGAGGGCCCGGAGGGCCCGAATCTGCTCATAATTTTGATATGAGGGTCTCGGTCCCAGAGCTGAGGGCCCTTGATTTTGGGATAAGGCTCACATTCCCGGTCCTGGGGCTCTTTAAGATGAGGGGCCCCCGGGCCTAGCGCACCTTAATTCTTAGATGACGCTTATGGTCCTGAGCTTGAGGCACCATAATCCCAAGATACGGCAACAGTCCCAGGCCTTGAAGCCCATAATTGTAACCTCACCCGTCGGGCAGTGTTCCTGGCGTTCAGCCATTCTGGCGGGCAATGGTCCTGGCGTTCATTAGACCCTTGTGTGAAGTTAGTCGGGGCAGACCTTCAGCCACCACAATAAATCGACACTTAAGGGGATACGCCTGTCTAAGCCGACTTAGCGTAAGGCGGACCCGTTTCTTATTATCAGCTACTGGGGCTCTGCCTAATGTTAATCATTGACAATATGGGCAATGTTGTCCGACACGTCTGCCAAGTTTGTATCTGTGTGTGTTGCATAAAAGCTTGTCTCTTCTCTCATGTATACTGATTTATCGTCAAATCTGGATGTGTTCATTTGTGTGTGTGTGTGTGTGTGTGTGTGTGTTGTTCACTAGCAGAATTCCTTACAGTTTGTTTTTGCTCAGCTTTTGTGCATTTAGATTTTTTTGTTAGAAATGGAATAGAATAACGTAGGCTACGGTCCTGATAAAGGCGATCCCGGAAAAGAATTTCACAGCTTGGCTGTTTGAGGAGAGAAGAATGTATCAAAACGGTCAGTCGTGTAGTTGGTCTTTACACGGAATCTTTGGGAAGCAGTTTGAACCAAATCATGTGAGAAGTGGATTGACACTCAGGCCATGTGAGAGGTGGGCTGACACTCTAGAAACGAGTGAGATTTAGAAAGAATTATTGGATTTTTACATCATTAGATATAACCAGGTTACTGTTTCCTCATTCCGAGAGGCTGTATATATCCAAAATATGAGAGGAAGAAAGTATCAGAGTGAGGAGGGGAGAGAAAGTGAGTTGCAGTAGGTAGAAGGGAATCACCAGCTTAGCAGTGACGAAGGTCGGAAGTTGGAGAAAGAAAATCGTTATTGAAGAGAAGAAAGAGGATGGGTGATGGGACAGAACCCTGGGAGACACCATCAGCGACGGGGTAAGAGGGAAAAATGGCTCCATCGGCGAAAAATTCTCCATTGGCGATTTCCACAGTGGACCGATGAGAAAGAAGAGAGAGGGAGGCAGAAGTTGAAAAGGTCTAGAAAGCAAGATTTACGCCAAGCCGCGTTGTATGGTTTGGAGATGTCGAGTTCGAGAGCGAAAGGAGGACCAGAAGTGAGCTACATAGGAGAGAAGATCACCAGTAGACCTTCCACTGCGAAAACCGAAAGAAGGAAATGGGATTCTAAGTGTTTAAGAAAGAGAGAGATAATGATAGTTTAAAAGATTTTGGAGATGATTTAAAAAAAGATTGGAGGTGGCATGAGGGAGAGCGATTGGGCTCGAACAGTCTTCTCTCTTAGGGATGGGCCGCACCAAGGCGTGCTTCCAAGATGAAAGGAAAGCTTAGGTTTTAAGACGGAGCTGAAATAAGCGGGTAACGACCACAGTTGCTACAGAGGCACACTCCTTAATAACAAGAGCAGGTATACATCATCCGCCTTGCCCAGTTGTAGATGGAAGAGTACTTGGAAGACCTTACCCGAAGATAGGGCATGAGGAGGTGACAGAGAATCATCCACAGCAGAGCTGTAGGAAAATAAAGTATCTAAAAGATCGGCCTTTCCAGCGTGGAGACTCCACTCTGACTCGGCGCCAGAGGAATATATCTGTTGGTATTTCTTTTTGTTTCGTTGGGGCGTATACGGAAATGGAGAAAATTTAGAGTTGAGAGTAAAGAGTCGTGTGGATTCCGTGTCGCCGAATGTGATGTGGGTAGACAGAGAGAGCGTTTGTTTGTGGACTGAATGCCAAGCAACCCAGGAGTAGGTGAGACAGGAAGAAATGGCAGAAACGTGGGTCATGGGTGAGGGGGAACATGACATCCACCGCAGTCTTGGCTCCCTGCTTCGACTTCGTTAGCTCTGGTGACGGGGGGGAGGACATCCGACGCAGTGCTGGCTCCCAGTAATCAGGCAGTAGTATCTCCCTGGCCGGTGATTGCCTGCCATACAGTACCAGCTACTTGATTAACCCCACGTGTGCAGATTGTAAAGCACTTCTTGATGACTGCTATCACACAGCAGGCAACTTGGACCACCCTGCCCTGTGCGGGGTTGAAGACCCCAGCCTTGCCCTCCGTAAGGTTGAAGACCCCCCAGTCCTGCCCTCTGCGGGGCTGAAGACCCCAGCCCTGTTAAGGTGTCCTTGTCAAAAGGTGCACGTCTCTATCTACTTGATCCGTCCCATAGAAATGTGAATGCGAGTTAATGATAATAGACAGATAAACGTCTACCCCATCAGTCTCTATATCTATATTTATTCTTTTTATATTTCGATACCTTGCCTTGCCTTACCATACCTTACCTTACCTTACCTTACCTTACCTTACCTTACCTTGCCTTGCCTTGCCTTACCTTGCCTTCCTGCCTCAGGATCCCATAATACCTGGCTCCCACAGCGCCTAGGAAGCTGGCCACGTCCCGCGGGTGGGACCACAAGTCAAGAAGTCAGGTAATGTTTTGTGTACGTCTCTGTGAGGCGAGTGTAGGACATCTGGGGAGTAAGTGCAGAGGGTCTTCACTGATAGGAGATGGATCTTAGACATGAGCGTTCTTGTGATGCGTCGAACCTGAGTTCGTAAATGGTTGGTTCCCAAAACAGAGACGAGAAAACGTAAATCTTACATGTCTGGGGAGTGGAGTATCAGATAGGTGTATGTTTTCTGGAGCGGAGTTTGGCAGTGAATTGGGAGATCTGTATTTAGTGCTTGTCATCTTTGTCTCTGTTGGGAAACGGGGATCTGTAAGTACAGGTTGATGAAGAGTGAATTTGTCTATTTGGAAGTTGGAAGGTTGTTATGATATGGTTTGGGTCTAGTGCTACTGAAGGGAACTGAGTACATATTGAGCTGAGATTGTATTGGGAGAATTTTTTTTTTCTCTGCACGCGTAACATGTTTGCAGTTACTAGGCAGCCGGTGGTTGTTCTATTTTGCGTGGTTTCCAGTTTTATATGTATTTTTGACAGGGTGTATGACCAGATAAATGAGGCGTGGTTTAGGCTAGAGCAGAGTAATTGATATCAAAGAATGCTTAGAGATTATTTTTCTTTGTCGAAAACTTGTGCCAGTGTTCTAACAGATTTTAGATTACGTATTTAGGGCCTTTGTTATTATGTTGTTGGTGTGTCGTATGTGATACTCAGTATGACCAATTTTCTTGAGTGGAAGTGTTTAACCATTTAGGGTCATGGAGCCAGGTATGGGTCGGATTTATGTCTGTCAGGGAATATGTTAGGGAATAAGAGAAATAAACTCAGCCTTGGGCAGGATATCTCAGTGGGGTAGACGAAATCTGGTTGTTTTGATTGCCTCCAAGACCCAATCTCCGCCCATCTCTCTCTCTTTCTTGCAAGTCTCTCACAACTTCCCAGTCTTTTTTGATGGGTCTATGATTCCACCACTAAAACAATTAACATACTTGGTATCACAGTAACAACTAACCTGCCTTGGAAACCTCACATTATATATGTCTAAGTCTGTCTCCAAGAAACTGGGAGTCCTGTTCAAATGTGGCTAATTCATCTTTTCAGCAGTTGCTCCGTTTATACAAAGGTATGATCCGTCCTTTTATGGAGTACTTTTCTCACATCTAGGATGGTTCTAGCTCTACATATTCGCTAGACTGAGTCGAGTGTAAAGCGGTCCAACCTCACAACTTGGCCCACTTACCCTGCATCGCGTGTTGGTTCACCTTCCTTCTTCTACAGGTATTTTTTTTTTCCTCGCTTTCGAGAGTTGGCTGCTTGTGTGCCCCACACCATCATCCACGCCTCGAAATACTCTGCAAGTTACTGCGTCACATGATACTTACTTTGGCAGCTGGCAACTCAAAGTGAGCCATTTTGACATCTGTTGTTTCCCTTACACCTCACTACTTTGGAACTCTGAACCCACTCATGTCTTTCCTAACAACTATGACCTGGGCCTTTTTAGAAGACAGATTTTCATCTCCAGAAATCTTACATTTTTTCCCCTTTTGTTCTTTCTCCTTCCTTAACCCTCTTCACATTTTCATTAAGGTCCGGCTGTGGTCTGGACTTGTCCATGACTGGAGCTTCCAACATAAAAAAGAAAGAAAAATATCCCCTGCAGGAAGTTGTCCATTTACTTTCTGGTCATCTTTTCCAGTACCTCATCCGCCACACTCGTCATGGAAACCGGTCTGCACACATTTTCAGTGCATATGTTGAAATTTCATCAGGACCATAAGCCTTGCATGGGTCCAGACTTTCTTGTATTCTCCGATGTCTTTTCTTTATATCTTAATGTTTTCTAAGATCTCCTTCCCGCTCCATCTCACTGGTGTTGGGGCTGCAGTGTTTTCCAATGTGAAAACACTTTGTACTTATCACTTAATATTCCACATATCCTCTTATCATCATTTGTAACTCCCGCTTAATGTCTTTGCCCTCCGAGGTGCAGACAGTTCACCTCCCGAGGCGCAGACAGTGGAGCAACGACGAGATGTGGTGTGTGGAGACGACGGTAGTAATGTCTGGGGTTTGGAGACCTCAGAGTGCCTGCTCCACTCAGCAGCTTATCTGGCTAGGTAACACCCGCTGGGCCCAGCCCTGGGCAGGCCACCTGGGTCATATACCCGAGCATAAGGCCACGATAAACCACCAGGACCAAAGTTACTACATATAATCCCACTAAACATGGAGTTTGGTTCCCTTTTGTTGGAGTATTTGTTTTCGTCATACGAAACAAATCAGATGTTGATATATTTTCATCATAGTACCCAGAGCTATGAGAGATCCAAGCCTGGCACGTAGGTTTGGAGACGAGTCGTGGATTCAGAGCTCATGGTGTGTAATCCAAGCTTGTGAGACGAATTAAGAACATTTTGTTCTTGTTTTATCACACTGAAGGTGGTTCTAACCCCAGTAGGTGGTTCGAGGTTCAGTATGTCGGTCCAGACTTTAGTATATGGGTTTAATGCCTTTTACGTGGGTTTTTGGGTTAATATATGGGTTGGAGGACCACCGTACGTTGGTTCGAGAGTCAGGTGTATATGGTGGTAGTGCGGTAGGTCAGGTCTGTACAGGGGATGCGGGAGGTATGTCAGTCCAGACTGGCCAGCTTACATCAGTCAGTGTTCTAAGGTTTCTGAACACACCCATGTACTTCACACCTCCCAGCCTGGCCACCAACCTCACGTCTTCTTATTTGGGATTTGGAGTTGTGGATATGTTGTAGTTTTTTTTTTTTTGTAGGTAATGGTTCTTGTTAGAGATGTCTTATAAGCATAGGTTCTTCTGAAGGATTGGGAATAGCATTTAAGTAATGTTTCGACATCGACTTGAGTTTTCGCTAAAGTTTAGACTGTTTTTGGGTTTTGAGGTGGTAAGACTTGACTTAGAAGTTGAGTCCCAGGACTCACTTTGACTGTCGTCTTCACCTTCAAGGGCTGTCCCTCCTTTCTCACAACGATACCAAGGCGATGTCCGCCGCTCATGCAACCTCTTCCCCTTGCTAAATACTTTACTTCTTCACAAATTGTTTTATTTAATAAACAGGTGTCATCAGTGCCATAGCAGATCAGTCACATCAGCCAGGCTCCGCCTGTGCTTAATGTGTTTACCTTGTAGAGATCATAGCAAGGCAGTTTGACAAACAGTGTCTCATGTGGAACACTGTACGAACAGTTTATGTAAATCTGAGTCACTGGGAATCAAATGAGGGACCAAATCGAATTCGTGCTGCTTTTTATATTTCATGGACAGATAATTAATGAGACTGAACGCTCTAGATAAAGGGTTGACAGACGAGTTGTATATGGGATCTGAGTTCGAATTTGCCAGTTTTGTGCCGTCTCCAGATAAAAGAAAACCCTGTCAAGAACAGATGCTGAACATCGCCAGTGGTTCATGATGTTACCTACGTCTGTACGCTATATCTTGCTGTTGTTTCCACTGTTGGCGACATCAGAAACCTCTGCACGACTGTTGAAAATATTGGAAATAAGATGAAAATGTTTAGTGACTAATCATGATTGTGGAAGTGATTTTGTAGAATATGAGATTGTAAGACCCCTTGACCACAGTGTTACAACCTTTGAGCAGGTCGGTACGACCCTTGACCACGATGATACGACCCATTAGCACGACAGTACGACCCATGACCACCACGGCACGACCCTGGGGTTATGATGGATTCGGCCCCTAACCAGACCGTTGCGGCTGATATCAAAGACCAGGCCATCAAACCCTTGGGTCGTGTTCAAAGCCATTGTGTAAACCCTAGGGAATTGACACCTCGCGAAATGTGGACACTGCTGTCTGATGACCTGCCCCAGAAAGGGGTTTGGACGGATGTTCTCTCAACAGCGAGACGACAGAAGCCTTACGCATACCGATTACCCACCCAGAGAGCTTTGCATATGGTTGGCCTTGGAGTTGGTATTCTGACCGTCTACCTGGGCACTCCCTCAGGTAGACCTACCTGTGTAATTACTTACTTGTACTGTACAGGGAGGGAGTTCTACTCTCGCGGGACCCCGTCTCTTATACTGCACGGGAGGGAGTTCTACACTCGTGGGGCCCCATCTCTTGTACTGTACGGGGAGGGAATTCTACACTCATGGGGCCCCATCTCTTGTACTGTACGGGGAGGGAGTTCTACACCCGTGGGGCACCATCTCTTGTACTGTACGGGGAGGGAGTTCTACACTCGTAGGACCCTGTTTCTCAAACTTTATAGTCATACAACTTCTGTATGCTGTCTGCATACAGAATGATCAGTGGATATTCCATTCACCCAACACTCTCGTACTATAAAAGTTCGTGTATATTTATTTCCTTTTTATAGTTTCTATTTATATTTTTCCCCTCGGACTCTGCTTGCCACTTCTTTGCATCTTTGGAAGACCTCTTCACAAGCGACCTCATGAAACGGGTTTATAAAACTTATAGGTTGTGATCAGATCACTTCTTACTCTTCTCTCTTTGACTATAAATTTATCTAAGACCTTTAACCTTTCCTTTTAACTCAGCTCTCTCAAGTCCGATGCCATCTGCTACCCTTCTTTGACTTCCCTTTGTAACTCGTATACAACAGGTCAGATCATATTCCTATAAAAAAGGTAGCCTCCACAACTCTCACAACAATATCTGTTGTATTTTCCCTAATACGCACTTGTTTCCTGGACTGGTCAGTGTTACTCAGTTTTTTTTTAACTGGTCAGTGTGTTGCTTCAGTAAAGGTTTGTATCTCATGGTGTTGCCAGCCATGCGTGCCAGTCTTCTCGCGCGTGGGAGTCAGTGTTCCACCGTCCACGTTGGTGGTGTGGGGTCTTCCATGGTCTGCTGGAGGGCCACTGGGCCGGGCGTTCCACGGCGCAGGGCGTGGTGGGTGATGACCCGCCTGGTGTGACTGGGTGAGGAGGCGCGCGTCAGTCCTCATTCGTTCGTCCCTAAATCCAACGAATTAATCCTTGAGCAGGATGACTTGGGTCGCTGTAATCCCAGGGTTAAGTCCCGAAGTCCCGGTGCGAGCCTGGTTGGAGCTGTCACGGGCCTCAGTCCCTAATTACCCAGTCTGGTTGAATCTGTAACGAACCTCCGTCTTTACGCGGCCAGCCTGGTCGAAGCTGTACCGAACCTACGTGGCCAGCCTGGTCGAAGCTGTACCGAACCTACGTGGCCAGCCTGGTCGAAGCTGTACCGAACTTACGTCTCCACATGGCCAGCCTTGGTCGAAGCCGTGACGAGCCTTCATCCAGCCTGGCTGAAACCTTACCGAAACTCGGTCCCTGTTCGAAACCCTTACCGAACCTGTGCCCTTACGCTTCGAGACGGACGGCTCGGTAAAGCTTCGACGAAGACACGTCTGAGAGAGGTTTGCTGTCCAGGGCCGGATGGACGCTCGTCCTGAAATTTCAGGAACTCAACAGCGACGGCAACAACAGACCAGAGCTGTGACAACGCTCGTATTTCTGGTAACTTGTAACGTTATCTTTTCACCAAACACGACCTGGACGAAGGCCGCAATGTCCAGATACTGTGGCTCGCCTTAGACGTTGGAGATAAAACTGCGCTGCAGCAACTGTTACTGTGGGAAAAGATTTGCCTCGTAGCTTCCATTATTTAAGTACAAGACTTCTTGGCCGTGACCATACGACCCTTGAGCGTGAGGGAACGACCCTTGAGCACGGGGGCACTACCCGTGAGCACGATGGTACGACCCTTGAGCACGAGGTTACGACCCCCCTCCCCCCTCCCGCGCCTGCAGTGGTTGGCGAGTGTGGTGTGGTGTGCCGCCTGGGGTGGGGTCACGCACGCCACATAATGTGTCCCAGTGTCGGACGTGTCCACCACATGAACATTCCCCCTCGTCCGTCCGGCAACCCGTAGACAGACACGTACTGGACCAGTCGTGGCCCTAGGAGGGAGAGAGTTATGCAGACCACACGGACCCAAGGTCCAAGCGAGGTGGTCCGTTTAACACTACTAGAAAAAGAAATGCAGTCCCCGTAAAGCAGTAGAAGAAAAAGAACAGCAAAGCAAAGGCTCTTTCCCAACCCTCCACTCCCTTCGGCACACGCCGGCAGGAACACAGGCGGAAAAAAATACCTTGCAAGATTAATACGCCAGAAGGAAATTCTTATAGGAAAACGTTAAGGAAGAAAGAACATGAATATGTTATGAATTCCAGAGCCAACGATATGCATTCCTTCACTTCTTGATATAAAGACAATAGTAAGAATAAACTTAAATGAGCTCCAGCCTCTTGACTTACCATGTCTATATCATTCCTAATGTTGAAGAATAATACAACAATTCATACTTATTCTCTCCATGTAGGCGACACGGGGTAATCAATGTTGATATGTTACCGCAGCGTGGCCAAGGAGAGATCGGTGATTGAGAAGGTAACATGATACACCACTACGGTACTATGCCTGATCAAATGAAGGATTCAATCCTGGAGAGTGAATAGTTATGGTTAAGAGTAATTTTGAAGATATTAAGGACGTTTCTCTGAAAAACGTTTTCTGGGAGCTTATTCCAGACATCAATAATGTTGGCAAAGCAATATTTCGGACAGTCCAGATTAACTCAGTGACCTCTAATTCGTCCATATCCTCTCGTTGGGAGTGCTGGCTCTACTGTGAAGAGATTTTCAATATCGACGTTGTTGAATCCTTTAAGTATTTTGAAACATTCTATTAATCTGCCTTGGAGAGACGCCTCTTTCTAAGGAAAACAAATTAAATTCCTGCAGTCTCTCCTCATATGGTTTGTTACGCAAGGGAGGAATCAATTTAGTTGCTTTTACCTGCACTGCTTCCAACTTAAGAATATCCTTGCTTAAGCGCGGGGCCCAACCCCTGCATTGCATATTTGAGGTGGTGCTTAACTAGACTTAGGTACAGTGGCAAATCACATCCTTGCTTATGTATAAAAAGTTTCTGTTAATAAATCCAAACATCCTATTTGCTTTCTTGGCAGCTTCATTACAATGTTGGGAGGATTTGGAGTTGTTGGAGAGTGATCCCTAGATCCCTCACACTAGGAGTGTACTTTATCTTATGACCCATCAGTTCATAATCGAATTTTCTGCTGAGGTTTCCCACTTGTAACAACTGACATTTATTGACATTAAATGGCACTTACCATTTTCTAGACCATTCAGAGATTTCATGTAAATCCTCTTGTAATCTAAGCATATCTTCATTTAATGTGGCACTGCCGATCTTCGTGTCATCTGCAAATTTTGACACAAGGTTATGTAGCCCTTACGTCAATATTGTTAATATGAATGATGAAAAGTATGGACCAAGTACGGATCCCTGGAGGACTCCCAATAGTAACAGGTGACCACGGTGATGATCCCCCATTCACTACGACTCTCTGCCTCCTATCACGTAACCAGGCTTCTATCCAACTTCCTATACTACCAGTAATTCCCATGGCCCGGACTTTATGCACCAGTTTAATGTGGGGGACTTTTGTCGAATACTTTCTGGGAGTCCAGAAATGTAGTATCGACTGTTTTTGTCCTGCCGCGGGCACTGAATAGTGTAAGATAGAATTCAAGGAGGTTTGTCAGGCAGAGAGAGAGAGAGAGAGAGAGAGAGAGAGAGAGAGAGAGAGAGAGAGAGAGAGAGATTTCCTGTGCCACGTTATCTCGGTCATGTTGGCGTAATCAACTCGACACAGTCCTTGTTTGCAGATGAAGACATCAGACCCTATCTCCATTGCAGTGTGTCACCCGACCCCGTCACACTTACAGTGTGACACCGGATCCCCTAACACTTGCAATGTGTGTGACATCCAGCAGCACCCCTCACACTAAGTGTGCTTCATCCAACCCCCTGACACTTACAATGCGTGTAATCCAACCTCCTCACACTTACAGCATGCCATCCACAATGCATGTAATCCAACCTCCTCACACTTACAGTATGCCATCCTCAATCCTCACATTTACAGTGAGTTTCATCAGACTCTTCACATTTACAGTGTGTCATATCCGACTCTCACACTTAGTGTGTTAACCGGAACCCACGCAATCAGTGTGTCATCCGAACCGCTCACACTTAGAGTGTGTGTCATCCGTCTTTCTTACAATTAGTCATCCGACCCCCTATACTTACACCAGATCCCTTCACACTTACTGTGTTACCTGAAATCTGACCTCCTCACACTTACAGTGTGACATCCGATTTCCTTAAACTTAAAGCGTGTGACATCCAGCCCCCGCACGTTTGGTATATTTCAATCACCCATCTCACACTTACAGCATGTCATCTGATCCCCCTCACACTTAAAGTGTGAGTCATCTAACCTCCCCCACACTTCCAGTGTGTATTACTCTCATGGGCTTCGACAATCAGGTCAATAAAATTTTACTGTCTCCCTATTATTCCACCCCTCCCGCCCACCCCAAAAAAAAAAGAAAATATACCACGAACATATGAATTTATATATTTATGAATATATGAATCCATATATAAATAATGGAACCCTGGGCAGACAATGTGGTAACTGAAAAGATAGGAGTTCTCTTGCGCGATTCCCAGTCTTAATAAAAAACTGTGAAACACAGAAATTGGCGTTCACGTGATCACATGACGATAAGTCATATTGAAAATCTATACTTAATGGCTGATCCTTTATATACATAGATTCTGGTAAATTTTATATACAGACTGTACCTTCATATACACAGATACTGGTAGTTTATATCGAAAGCCTGTACCTTTAAATGAAGTTCTTCTTTTTTAGCCTGTTTGCTGTTTCCCGCGTTAATAAAGTAGCGTTAGGAACAGACGAAGACATGCCACTCATTTGCTTACATCCAACTCTCTAGCTATCACGAATAATGAACCGAAACCAGAGCCTCCTATCCACAGCCAGAATCCAAACACCTCTCCGTGGTTTCCCTGAACGGCCTCATATGCCCTGAGTCGGCCCATTACCAGCACGTCGCCCCCTGTGTATCACATGGCTCTATCCCGAGCACGCCTCACACTCTCTTGCATGTTCAAGCTCCAGTAACTCAAAGAATCTCTCACTCCAGCTTCCATTTCGTCCTTGGTCTCTCTCTCTCTCTCTCTCTCTCTCTCTCTCTCTCTCTCTCTCTCTCTCTCGTTGTTCATTGCACTT
>JAUUDW010072732.1:0-16200 GCA_032361385.1 Panulirus guttatus
TCAGCTAAGTGCAGCTCTGCACCCAGACAAGCTGCAGAGAGACTCACAGAAGAGTGGTGGATGAATGGGATAAAATGACTGAGGATATGGTTAACGAAGACAGCATACATAAATTTAAGAAGATGTAAGATGGTAGAGATGTTCAAGAGATGAAGCCTCATGAGTGTAAATCTCCCTCCCCATATAACACAAACAGGTAATTATAGGAAATACATTGAAACAGTTAGAAGAATAACATGCACTGTTATAGATGAAGTAATCAATGAAGTTTATGGGTTATATGATGGAAAGTTTAGAAAAGTATCGAGCATACAGGACCAGTGTTTGCTGGCTGAAAGTGAGATTATAGAAAGAGTTAGAGGTACAGAGGTTGGCATTTCTACACTGAGGGTTCTTGATGAAAAGTGAGTAGCACCCAAATAATCGAGATTAGTGAAGCAGGAAACTGATAGATGTTAATCAGTGATTATGTTTGGCTTGAAAGATCATACGCCAGGTAAGGTAGAAATGGGAAAGAAGGAAGAACTGTGTATTAAATGATTGTTGGGAGCTATGGGATTGCTAGATCCAGTTTCCTTGGTTAAGAAAAGGAAAAGAATTGGTGATTATGACCAAGACACAAGGGGGTGACTCGTTATGGTTAGGTTTGCCTGAGGGTCATCAAGCCAGGAAATACTTAGGAAAGGTAAGAATCTTAAAGGCAAGGTGGAATTCAGTGAATACTCATCAAATATGATAAATCAAAGGAGGAGAGGGAGAAAAGTAATGAAGATGAAGCAGCCCCATTAGCACTGTTGAGAGGGCAGGAATGTTAGGAGATGGTAATGTCAGACTGAAAGGAATGTATTCAATTGTTGATGGTGCTCATAGTTACTGGTAAAGAGCTGGAATTCAAGGATTGTATAAAGGACAGTTATCCTGATATTGTTGGAGTCATGGAAACTAAGTTTTCCAAAGAGGTAAGTTCTCACCTGTCCTGCCCAATGAGTTGCATGGTAGCAAGAGAAGTCAAAGGAAAGGGAGGATTAGTTTTGTTAATAAAACTTAAACTGAAGATTCAAGAAATAGTGGGAGATGGCCCATTCAGACTATACATAATGGGAAGAGAAACTGCAGGGAAGAAGAGAATAGTGGTATTAATATTGTACAATCCTCCAAAGAATTGCAACAATCTGGAGCAAATATACAATGATAACAGTGAAGGAACAATCAGGATGCATGAAGCAGTGAAACACTCACTTCTTAGAGATGGTAAAGTACTGATAATGGGGGACTTTAGTTATAAGGAGATAGGCTGGGGGAAATTGGATTCTCATGGTGATAGGGAGTCATGGAAACAAGTTTTTAGAATATGTAAAGGAAAATTTTTGGGTAAGAGAGAGGTGTGGCAAAAAGAGTACATTTGAGAGCTTAAGAGGATATGCTATAATTGCTTGGATGTACGGGGAGAATGAGTGAGGAGAGGTTGACAAAGAGAATTTATGTGTCAGAAGTGGAGGGGACAAGGAGAAAAGAAAAACCAACTTAGAGATAGAAGGATGGAGTGAAAAGCAATTAGTTCTTGGGGCCTGAACAGGCATGGGATAGAGGGGCATGCTGTCAGTGGACTGAACTAGGGTGCCTGAAGCAGCCAGGGAAGACTATGGAAAGGTGTGTAAGGCCTGATTTTGGGTAGTGGCTGTTTTTTAGGGCATTATACATGACAGATAAAGTGGATGTAAGTGAATGAGGCCATTTTTCTTTTGTCTGGCACTACTTCACTAATGCAGGAAACGGTGAACAAAGATGCAAGAAAAAGACAAAAAGTGACACATCAGGGAATGCACTAGGATGAGAGGGACTGATACATCATTGCTAGATGTTATTTTCACACTTACTGTCATGGATATGAGAACTTTTTCTATGATACACCAGCTGGAAGAAGTGATCTTGTATTGCTCAAGTTTGAATATGTTGTAAATAAATAAGAAAAGAGCAGAGGTGGCACAGGACATAAAGAGGAGATATAATTGCAGAAACTACATGCCTCAATCATTTTTTATGGTAATATAGATTGAGAAATGAAGTTCAGTAGCCAAGAACTAGGGCTGTGTGGTGAGAGGTTCTGTGAAACTTACAGTGAAGGAGTAGAAACATGGGTATCTAACATCTCAAAAACAAAGGGTGCTGTAAGAAAGAGGAGGGAATTGTTTAATAAAAGATGTTAAAAAGCAAAGGAACTTTGAGATGTGCACTGGCAAGGAATCAGATGGCACTCCAACCAGCCACCATTTGCAAGGTATAAGGAACACAGAATGAGTATAGCAGGATAAGGAAGGAGAAACAATGAAACTTTGCAAAGAATATTGTAGACAAGGCAGGTGAAAATCTGAAACGTTTCCATTAATTCACCATGAGTCGTTTGTACTTAAGGAGCAGCTGAACAGACAGAGATTCAAAGGGAATGATCGTAGAGGGTAATGTAAGTATATGTGAGGAGCTGATTAACAAGTTCATAAGTGCTTTCACAGTGGAAGACACTGTAACCCCAACACCAGTGAGATGGATTGGAGAATGAGGGTTATGGAAATTGTTGAGATATCTAGAAAAGATATTAATAGAATACTAAAAGGACTCGACTCATACAAGGCTCATGGTCCAGATGAAATTTCACTATATGTGCTAAAGATGTGTGTATATATGCTTGATATGAAATTCATCATGAGCATATATAAAATGATAAGGATGGGATAAAGTGAAAGATTGCCTCAGTATGATTATTATCTAACTGGAATGAAGCTTCAGGATTCTGTGTGTGAAAAGGCCTAGACAGTCAAAATTTCCCTGACCTGTTGCCAGAGTTCTATATCAGAAAAATATTTAGAGAGAAAATGTATGCTGTCAAATATCAGAAAAACTTTCAAATATATTGATAAGGAAATATTTAGCAAGCTAATCATATCTTACCTAAGGCCAAAACTGGAATGTCTTTCTCAGGTTTGGTTATCCTACCTACAGCAGCACAAAGAGCTAATAGAGAATGTTCAGAAGAGGGTGACAAAGATGGTACCAGATTTAAGAACATTAAGGTTACAGGGAAAAGCTGGAAACTTTAGATTTACCTACCTTGTAAAACAGGGGAGTGATAGTTGACGTAATCACAACCTTTAAGTTCTTAAAGGAGATCAACAGTGTGGACAGTGAATAATTATTTGATAGCTGTAGAGATAAAGCAACCAGTGAACATATGAATTTAAGTAAGAAATTTGTCTCCCAAAGTAGAGAAGAGCCCAATATCTGGTGGTTTTGCTAGTGAGTGTCACTTCATGTTTTTGGATTAATACTTTGCATTTAGCCAAAAGGAAGCAAGGCTTGGTAGTTAGAATTATGAAAATCAGTTGCTCCTTAAGCTGAATCAAAAGTATTACTCAGCAAGAAGTTGGTTGAATTCATAAATTTGTTTTTATGTTAATTATTGGTGTGTTCATAGCTTACAACTGCTGCTAAGTAATTGCCAACACAGAAGCAAACTTAAGATGCTGCTTTGTATCTTTACTACTCAAGTATTTCTTAAAGTAGATTGATGTCACCTGAGCAGTCTTCCATTTATATGACAGGGATGTCTCATCCAGGCATTACTGGGCTTTGCATACCTGTCATTATCCCACAAGTGAAAAATCACTTGTTGGGAGATTGTGTGATCTTAGTATAATCTCACAGAAGTATTTCTGACTTCAAAGGAGCCAACCCTCGCCCTGCTACTGATGGAAGCATTTCTTTGAAGAGGCAGAACCCCTGGAAAGGGGGGTCCTTGAGGTTATATGATAATAATGATTTTATCCAAGGATTGGTCAATATCATTAGTAGTGGAATGGCTAACTCTGAAGTCTAGAACTTGATTTCTTCAAAGATTTTTACTTTTTTCATCACTTTAGGATATGTGATGGTAGTGTACATCATGAAGTTCTGGTAATTCAGTTTGATTTCTGGTCTGAAAGGAGTTCCTTCTGTCTTTATAAAAACTTAAGAGAAGAAGCCATTAAGAATTTCTGATATTTCCTGCTCATTTTGTGTCAGTTCTCCCCTTTTGTAACTAGTTGCAGCATAATTATTTTCACATTTTTTTTTCTTTTTTCTTTTTTTACTTATAATGTATCCATAAAACTATTTTTTTTTTTAGCAGGATGATGTTCAAAGTATCTTTGAGCCTTTTTCACTTTACTAGTGGCAAAATTCCTTGCTGTTCAATATTTACAATAATCACTGTTTCTCCCTGATTTTTTTGTATTTCCTCTGTCATTTTTCTGCTTGACTTCTATCAGTACACCTTTAGTCAGCCATTTGCTTTTCCTACTTTTATGTGTTGGCTGCACTAGGGGTAACTGTTCATCTGTTGCATCTTTCATGATAATTTTATCAAAGGATTCCTACAATACTTCAACAGAAGCACAAGGTGACAGTAAATACTATGATACTTTTCTTAGATTTTCATTTTGTCATAAGTACTATTCCAGACATTTTGATCAAAATCTTAATTGTGCACACACTGAGTTCTGAGATAAGAATACAGCTCTAAATTCTGTATGCCATTATGGCAACTTTCTCGTAGAGGAATAACTTTTCTTGCTCTATTGTTCATGAATTCCTTCCTGGGAAATTGACATGTTTGTAGTGCAAATCAAGTCTTTTCTTGAAACTAGTTTGCATTACTTATGTTATTACTATTGGCATAGCAAAGATGGATGTAAGAGTAGAAAGTTAATGTGAGAAGTAAGGATGGAGAATTGCTGAATTAAAAGGAGGAAGTGATAGGAAGATGGAAAGAGTATTTTGAAGAACTGATGAACGTGGGAGAAGGTGAGGCAGTAGTTGTTATATGCGTGGGTATGGAGGATAGAAGGAAAAGGATACAAGTGGAAGGGCCTGTAACAAGAAGGGAGGTTAAAAGTGTGATAGTGTGGCTAAAGATAGGAAAGGCACCTGGAGTGGATAAGATTATGGCTAATATGCTGAGGTATAGAGGAGGAAGTGTGAAAGAGTGGATGCATTTGATAAGTAATTTAGCACAGAAAGAAAAGGTTGTGACTGAGAATTGGGTAAAAGTTATTATTGTTCTTTATGCAATGGATGTATATAGGAATTATAGGGGAATAAGTCTGTTTAGTGTATAAGGTAAATTGTATTCAAGAGTGTTGAGTGATAGAGTGATGAAAGTGACTATATGCAGAATGAGTGAGGAGCAAGGGGGTTTTAAGAAAGGTAGGGGATGTGTAGATCAAAATTTTGCGGTGAAAATGACTGTGGAAAAGTATCTAGCAAAAGGTAAGAAGCTGTGTGCAGCTTTCATGGATCTGGAAAAAGCATATGCCAGAGTTGAGTGGAATGCTTTATGGGATGTGTAAAGGATATATGAGGTAGCAGAACATCTGTTGAATGGTGTGAAAGCCTTATTTTGAGTAGCAAATGCATGTATAGAAGTAGATGGAGAGTTCAGCAAAATTTTCGGCATACATGCGAGTGTGAGGCAGGGCTGTGTGATGTCACTGAGGCTTTTTAACACATATATGGATGGAGTGATTAGAGAGGTGAAAGCAAGACTAAGGAAAGAAGGTACAGAGATGGAGTGTGTTGGTGAAGTATGGTGGCTAGTGACAAGCCTGTTTGAGGATGATACCAAGTTGTTTGCCAAGAGTGAAGAGTTGCAGAAGGTTGTAAATGTATTTGATGATGTGTTTATGCAAAGGCGATTGCAGGTAAATGTGATTGAAAGTAAAGTAATGGTATTTGAAAGGAAACAGAGTGAAAGTATAGATTTTGTAAAACCTGTAGAGCTAGTGAAAGAAGAAAATACACAAAACTGTGTTATAGATATTGGATGAGAAAGACTGGAAGAGTTGAAATATTTTAAGTACTTAGGAACCTTATTGGGTAACTTTGGTGCCGTGGATGAGGAGATAAGAGAGAGAGCATTATAGGGTAGAAGAATCATAGGGTCCCTTTATAGAATAATGAAGGGTAGAGGTGTAAGTATGGTAGAGAAGAAAGGATTAAGGGACAGCATAGTCCTCCCAACCCTGACCTATGCAACTAAAACATGGACATGGAATGAGTCGAATGGGTCAAAAATCCAGCCTGTGGAAATGAGCTTTTTGAAAGAAGCATATGACCAAATGGAATGAAGAAAGAAATGAGGGGGAGAATGAGATATATGGTCTATCAACCTAGCTATCTATATCTCTGATGCCAGTTCCAGTTGGAACTCCCTCAAAGGGGTAGCCATGGCAACAGAGTCTCCGTGACTTAAAAACTCCAGTACCCTTCTTAGCCTTTAGTGCCTCATCCTTAACAGACCATTGGCAGAGGGCAAGTCTAGTACAGTGTTTGCAGGGGATCCTACCTAATGTTTCTACATAATGCTCTTGCCTATATGTTCCTTCCTTCTGCTTCTATCTACTGCTCCTACCATTTTGCCAAAAGGCAGGGCTAGCACATAGTTCTCACCATAGGAAAATCTAGAGTTATAGAGAATGAGCTGCATGAGTTAAGCAATGTCATATGTTACAATTGACAAAGAGATATTGTGTTTGTGGACGGAATGCCAGTAGTCCACATGTTAGTGAGGCAGAAAGAAAGGACAGCTACCTGGGTCAGAGGAATACAACTTGACAACCACTAAATTGCTGGCTCAATAAGTAGATGTCACTAACCCTCCTGATACCCAGGTGGGTAGTACTGGTAATATAGCTCCCTGGTCATTGGCTGCCTTCCAACTACTACCTACAGAAAGATGTGGTATGGCAGGGAATACACAGGGAATGAATTGTGGGGTTGTAGAGTGGATGAAGTATAATGCTTTGAGGTGGTTTAGGCATGTGGAAAGAATGCAAGGTAGGGATTTTACAAGAAGAGTGTATACTAGTACAATTCAGTGGTTTGGTGTGAGAGAAAGACCACCTGTGACGTGGGAATTAGAGTGGAATAGTACTGGAGAGAAATGGTGGAAGATTGCAAGGAATTGCTTTAGGGATTGATCATAGATTTAGATAGATAGATGGATGGTTAGATAGATAGATTATAAGTTTTCAATAAAGATAGATTGCACAAGCAGATGGAGGAGTGAAGCTCTCAATAAAAGAAAACACTGTAACCAAAGCAAGTAAAATCGATGTTAATGCATATGAGTAAATGTACAATACAGTAAATTGATAAATAAGACATCCAGAGTAATTTTTGGAATAGCACTGCTTTATGGATAGAAAGTAAATCTGTTGTTGAAGACAGACATATTGATTGTAGGAGATTTTAACAAACCTATCCTAATTAAGGATGATTTTAACAAACCTAGCATAATTCAGTTTCTTATCAAGCGATTAAAGGACGACAATCTAATCAGTCAACTGGGAATAGTTATATAAGTCAAATGATCCTGTACCTCATGAGAGGTAATAACTTGTTAGACTTTGTGAAATCCACAGACACATATCTAATTAGCATCTGTGAGATCAGTGAAAAGCTAGGGAACAGCAATCTAAATATTACCTTATTTCTTATTTTCCTGTAAATTTCTCTTTGGATTTTAAAGATAATAGCTTGAAACTATTTAGCTTTAGAATAGCAAATTTCCATGAAATGTGCCAGTATATTAGTTGTGTAAACAGGAGTAGGCTTCTAGATGTAGACAGTTGGAAAGATGTGGGGCAACTTCAAACATATATATTTCTTGTTGAGAGAGAAAGTGTTCCCAGAAAGGAAAGAAGGACGTTTTATAACAATCACTCATAACAATGAACAAGCTGTAAAGGATGCAAGAAATTTAAAGTGCCAGATTTAAACAGATGCTAAGCACCTTATGTTGCCAACTTGCAAGCATTCATCAAAAACATCATGCCTTATCATGGTATATGTTTATGCATTGCAGTACAAAACATACACTTACACAGCATATCTTGGTATATATATAACCTACATAATTTATTTGAATTAAGATAAAAACAAAGAAAACAGGAATAACAATGAATGAATTTGCTGTGTAAGTGGTGACAGTGGTGTCAGCTAGTCATTTTTTTGTGGGATCTTTGACTTAGTATGAGTAGATGGCAGCACCTACTTGGTGCTGGTGGCATCCATATGACATCCATAACTTTTCTGTATTGTGGTTTAAACACTTTAAGCAAAGATGAAAAAGAGTAAAAAGATAAATAAATCAATATCAGGGTGGCATGGGTTAGTGAATTAGTCATTGCTTTGTCAGGGAGGTTGAAAGCAAGACTATTTGTGTTCCAGAGGCCATTTTCAAATCAGGGAAGCGTCAGCTAACTACATGGGCAGTTCAAGCCTTTCTTTATATGCTATTGATATTCATCACTTTTCACATTGAGCTGCAATGATGTGTACATCAACTTGACTCAGTAATAGCAGCCAGAGGGTTAAATCCCTCCTTCCTATAGATATGTTTTCTGATGTTCATAGGGATCTGTCCATAAGTATTGAATGTATGTTTAGTAAGATGAAAAACATTCCTCTACTCAATGCAGAGCCCTGTGAGTGTCCCTTTAGTTTCCTTTCCCATCCTTTCCCCTTTTCTTTTTCATAGAGCATTTTTTTTATCCTAGACAATAACAGGCCTGATGTAGATCCCAGTAGTCATTGAATGAATGGCAGAGGCTCCTTATGCCTCACTACATTACTTATGTGCTCTGACATTGTTAGGCAGGGCAGGTTACTGAATGGTCTTTAATTCCCTGTGAGAAAACATCCTTTGTCCTCGGTTGTTGTGTGATGCTCAGGGGAATAAATCTTCATGGATACATTCCTTCGGTAAAACTATTTGAACCTTCCATGAACTAGTGCTTTCACAGATGTTCATAGAGTTCTACCTATGGTAGAGAAATGTTTTGTATTTTTTAAACCTAATTCAGTGATGAATTGCTGTGTTTTTTTACATTTTCTTCTTGTTGTAATGTGCTCCTGAACTTATGAATAATCTTGCAGAATGCTAACATCAGAGTGTGTTGTTAGTGTTAAGTCACAAAAACTACGAAGAGGTAGTGGAATACGAGGTAATTAAGAGTGCAGAATGACTAGTTAAAAGACCTTTGTGGATAGAGTAAGAGAATGAGCTTATCACTTATCATCTGTTGTGTTTTGTTTCCTGCTGGGTATATATCTTCATGGATGAGAAACAGATGGTTACAGACTGTCATCATAGGAGAGTGAATCACTGAATGATTAGTTAGTTTACATTGCTTGGTTAATGTTATTCTGTAAGTTGTTTATCCTATGTGCCATGGCAGCTATCACATTCTGGAGCCAAGGATCAGGCTTAATGCTTAAGATTGTGAATATATCATGATGATTCAACTCTTAGACATGGTAAAGGATATTTGTTAGGCATTGTTGATATTAGGATTGAATCAGTATTCAGAATGGTTATCAAGATGTTCAGAGTTTTTCACTAAATATAAGGAAGGGTAAGTGGGAGAAAAATGATGAAAAGTATAATGAATATTAAGTGCTATTTCTTTTGAACAAGATTCAGTATATTGCATGTTAAGTTTATTTTGATACCTGTTTACCAGTATTTAAGATGTGCATTTGCCTGAAACATTAGAAATATGAAGCAGGGAATGGTTACTTAAACTGTTTTTCCCTTTCAGAGAATGCTCATCCTTCAGAAGGAAATAACTATTTGGCTGGTAAATGTGAACTGTTGATGCTAATACGTACTGCTTCACCTAATTCAGTTAAAGAGCACCAAAATTAACCTGAATTTTGCATGGGCACTATTAATTTTGATATTAATGAATTAACAAAGCACTTATTAGACACAATGTATGTGTTATTTTCTATAGTAGTGAATGCATGTATTTAAGGTAATAATATTCAACTTTGCTTAGGACAGACACAAGGAAGGGTACTCATTCTAATACTACAGCATGTAGGAGGCAATCCTGGGAGAGGCACTTCAATATCTTTTATGCAAGACCAGTTTCATTACCAGAATATTTGTATTCCAATACTTAATAGTTTTTGGAATCAATTCCTCTAGGTTTGCAAAGCATGAGATGATTCCTTTACCTGTATTTATGGTAAAGGAAAAAGAAAAACATTTGATAAAGCGAACAAGAATGGGATGTGGGGTGTGTTATATTTAGAGAAAGTTCATGGGATCAGTAAAGGATATTCAGAAAATGAGCTTGGAGTGTAAAGACAACATAGTGAGGGGTTTGGGCTTTGTGTTACTTTAAGGAATGAATGTGTAATGGCCCCTGTCTGTCTATATCTCTGATGTCCGTTCCCTCTAGGAATTCCCCTCAAGGGGGTGGCCGTGGTAAAAGAGTCTCCACTTATCCCTGTCCTTACACACCTCCCTTGCATACACCAGTCCAAGCATTCTTCCACTATTTCTCTCCAAGTCGAAGTCCATTCTGCTTCCTCATGTCACAAGTGGTCTTTCTCTCATGCCAACCCCTTTAATTGTACTGTCATACACCCTATATGTAAACTCCCCATCTTGCATTCTTTCCACATGCCCAAACCATCTTAAAGTATTATGTTTCACCCATTCTTCCACTCCTCAATTTATTCTCTTTACATTTCCTCTCATAACAAATCTCTCATACACCCTCTCATTTCTTCATTCCATCTAGTCATACCACAGCTCCTCTCAAATAGCTCAACATTTGTTCCATTATCTCTTTAATTGAACTTTGGGAATGTGAGGTCTTAGATGGACTGATTAGTATTCCCTTCTTGGCACTCTCTTTGTTCTTCTCTGCATGATCACAAATAGTCTGTAAAGAAGATTCACTAAGTCCAAGGGCACATTAATATCAAAAGTTTGATCACCTCTCTCATAAAGTTTGAGACATCCATCTTACCTTCATTGGTGATGATCTTATGCTTCTTATCACCACTGGTCCTAGGAGAACTTAAAAGATACTTTGGTATCATGATGTAAGGGGCATCTCATGCAATATGCAGTATACTGCAGCACAAAATACTGTAGCACTTGGTGACTATAAACTATATCCATACCATGCATATGCATGCTTTTCACACGGCACTGGCAATGCTTCACCATTGCACTGCCAGCCCAGTGATGATTGCGTTATTCCACACATAAGCTTGCTTAGATTAAAAGAAGTGTCAATAGACTGAGTGTGTTATTCTAAAAATTGCATTAATCAAGAGGTCTCATTATTTTGAAAAATTTAGATCTATAGTGACTGGAAACAGTGCATAGAATGCCACTACCAGTATTGATGAGCTTGGAAAAGAGACATTTGTAAAGAAATACCAGGGGAAGAAGAGTGTAGAATGGCAAAAGGTGAGACTAAGCAAAGCTAGGGGAGTGGTTGAGGAATGGGTGATGTTTAGGGAAGCACTGCTGGTATCTGCAAGAGAAGTTTGTGGGATGTTGAAGGTAGGAGATTGGCAGGTGAGAAAGGGTAGTGAGTTATTGGGAGATGAAGTAAAGTTGGTAGTGAAAGAGAAAAGAGAGGTATATGGGCATTACTTACAGGAAAGGAGTGAGAATGATTAGGAGAAGTACAAAAGAAAGCAGCAGGTCAAGAGGAAGGTGTAGGGACTTAAAAAGAGGTTCATTGAGTCAAGAGGTGGATTATTCAGAATTGTCAAAAAAAAAGAGGAGAGTTGTGTGAAATATTTGATACAGAGGTGGGTACAAACTTGGTCTTAGAGGCATTAAACTTAACCAGATTACATCTGCCTCACTGAGAAATCCTGTCCAAGTCTGAGTTTATTGAGGAAGTTGTGTCGAGATGAGATAGCGATCAAGTGAGAGAAGGAGCAAGTTTGAAAGATATGGAGGATTGTAGTGTTGAGTCATCATCATATGAGTGCATTTGGTTATTTGTGGAAAAGAGGAGATCTTTGTTTAGAAGGAGAAATAATTGTAGGGAACAAAACATGACAGAATCTTGAGGGACACCACTGTTAATGGAGAAAGGGAGGGAGGCTGATCCATCAACAACCACGGAGATAGATTGGCCAGAGTTGAAGCTAAATATGAGGAAACAAAGGGAGGGATGGAAGCCAAAAGAGGGGAGCGTAGAGATGAGACCCCAATGCCACACCCTGCCAGAAACTTTGGATATGTTGAGGGCAACTACATAAGATTCCCAAAAATCTTTCAGGAATGATGACCTGACACTAGCAAGATAGGAAAGAATATCACGAGTGGATCTCACCTGACAGAAGCCATACTGGTGATCAGAGAGAAGTGCCATTGTCTAAAGGCATGCCACTCCCATAATATCTTTTACTCTTCACTTAGTCTCTCTTTGTATCTCTGCACACAAGTCATTTTATCAAGCTGACTTATTTTCACCTCTTTTTCCAAGCACTAAGATAAGATTTATTTATCAAAATTGCAAAAGCACTTTCTTCACTCCTCTTGCTCTCTGGTGCATAAGCACTAACAATCACCCACCATTGTTTATCTTCTTTCATTCTAACCCTTATCAACCGTAAACTCACCTCTTTGCACTTTTTAGCCCATTCCCACATCTCAATCTACGTCAGAAGTGACACCCCTTTCTTTTATTCATGTCATTATACTTAACACATTATTTTCACACCACTCTAATCCCTTACCAGTCAGTATTTGTTTTGCCAGGTAGCAGAACATCTAGGTTTCTCTTATCAGATAAAGCCCTTGTCTCTCCCTTCCTTTCATTCTGATTAAACCATGCACATTCAGATGCCCTTACCCTCCGCCTTCAAGGGAAAGGCACCACTTGGCTAGCTTTGTCTATCCCTGCTCTTAGAAAGCTATAATATGAGCAAGCAGGGAATCCATTCCCCCCTTGCTCCCACCATCTTAGTTCCCTTCAGCTGAATATAGTTGAATTCAAACTGTAGCAAACAGTAAAAAGATTGTTTGTGTAGGGAAAGAGAACGGAAGCTCATGCATTAATGTGGTAGGAGTAGAAAGGCATGCAGATTTTTCGGAGAGGAAGACCTGCAAATGATATCAGTCGTGGATTTGAAGCAAAATATTTACAAGTCTGTGCTGAAAACATATGCATGGTACTGCTTTTAACCACTCTGATTGATTCATCAGTCCATATGTTAACAATTCTTTTGAAGAAAAAGTATTTTGCTACATTCTGAGAAAGACATTTACCCCTTACTATAAGTGATATCAGGTGAATCTGACCTCATTAGATTGAGATTATTGCAGCCTTTAATAATTTTGTATGCTTGTATTAGATCACCTCTTAACCTTCTCTAAGTTTGATAGTTTTAATTTGTTTATTTGGCTCACACAGGATTTGTTTCTCAGGCCAGAAGTCAACTTGGCAGTTTGTCCATGTACTCTCTCCATACTGTTCATGTCTTTCCACAGGAAGAATGACCAAAACTGAACCTAGTGTTCAAGATGAGGGTCTGCCAGTGAATTGTGAAGAGTGAGGATAATTTCCTGAAACTTAAATTCTAAAGCCCAGTCTATGAATCCAAAAAGTTTGTTTGCCTTTTTCATTGCTTGTGCACTGCTTACTTGGCTTTAGGTTACCATTGATTATTATTTCCAAGTCCTTTTCCTCATATACCTTTTGTAGCCTAGCCGAGTTCTTATTGTAGTTTGCCATGTCATTTTTACTACTGATATGCAAAGCTTTGCACATATCATTACAGGTTAAGTATCCCTTATCCAAAATGTCTGGGATCAGAAGTGTTTTGAATTTTGGATTTTTTTAGATTTTGTAATATTTGCATATGCATAGAGATAATAGGATGGTATGGAAACAAATGGGTCAGAGCTGAAACATACCTCAACGTTTCGACCATTCAACGGTCTTCCTCAGGATATATTAATTCCAGCATTCGGCGGGACTGTGTTTCTCAGCAAGTTATTGTCACCCAGTTGGACGCCTTGGCGTGTCACTCCCTGATTGGATCACTTGTCTTAGTGCCTTCACTTTCTCACAGCAGTTTCCACTGTCTGACATGACCAGCAGATGAACCCAGACCTTGTTTTAACATTGTCTTTGGCAGAGATGTAAGCTGCTTACATTGCTACCAAAGACGATGTTAACACATGGTCTGGGTTCATCTGCTGGTCACGTAATGCAGCGTAGATCGCTGTGAACCAGTGGAGGCAGCAGGACAAGTGATCCGATCAGAGGGCAACATGCCAAGGCATCCAATTGGGTGACCATCACTTGCTGGGGAACACAGTCCCTCCGAATTCTGGAATCATTTTCTCCAGAGGAAGACCGTTGAACGGTTGAAACATTGAGTTATGTCTCAGCTCTAACCCTTTTGTTTCCATACCATCCTGTTTTCCACATTTGTCACGATGGATAATGGATGTATAATGAGATAACTTGGGGATGGGTCCCAAGTCTAAATACAAAATCCATTAAATATTTCATATACACTTTGTACACATAGCTTAAAGGTAATTTATACAGTATTTTTATTAGTTTTGTACATGAAACAAAATTTATGTAATGCTGAACCATCAGATTGCTAAGATGTCACAACCTCAGCCACCCTTGTGGACAGTCTGTGGTTGTTTGGCATCAACTTCATTTACTGACTGAATTTATATATTTTTTTTTATGTTAAAGGCTCTAGTTAAGGACAAAAGTCCACATCAAGGCTGGGCCTTAATTGAAATATAGAGAATTATGTTACTGATAAGCAAACATATTCTTACTCATTCACACATAAGTACTTAACAGTAAAAGAATATGAAATACTATTAATACGATTAGAAAATAATGTGTTTTGGTGAGGAATTTTCCACTTGTAATGTCATGTTGCGGCTCAAAAAGTTTTGGATTTTGGAGCATTTTGGATTTTAGATTTTCGGATTAAGGATGCTCACCCAGTATTAAGATTCATTTGCCACCTTTTTAGCTCAATCCATCAGCTTGTCTATATCAGTTTGAAGCTGTAAATATTCATTTCTGTGGTAAACTTATTTTCCAACTAAGTATCATCTGTGAATTTAGATATCATACAATGCAGCCCATTATCAGCATCATTGATATATATGAGAAAGCAAACTAGTCCCAAGACTGATCCCTGTGGCACACCACTTGTTATGTCTAACCATTCTCAGGTTTGACCTGTAATTTCTTACTTTATGGCAAGTTGGCCAGTTTCCTAACAATCTAAGTGTAACCCCATTTATACCATGCGACTTAACTTTGGTTAGTAACCTTTGATATGGAACTTTAATGAATGCTTTTTGAAAATCAAAATAGATAAGATCAACTGCTTTGCTTTCACCATTCTTGTTGACTTTTTTTATAAAAGAAATCAAGTAAATTTGTCAGACCTGAGCAAATTCATCAATTTCATCTGTGACATGCAGGAGTTATGTAGGTATTATTTTTTCTTCTCTTGACTTACCATATACCATCCTTTCTTAAATGTGCTAAAGGCTAACTTGTTGCACAAAAATGTTATGATTCTGTGTTTCATAAGTTGCCATGTTTTAGAGTGCTGTAAAGTATGATGTTATAGTTCAAAGGCACAAGGACTATATATGCAGAAACTTATGATAACAGAATGACAGAGATAGATTTTGATCATGTTTGACTTATACCATCTCATATTTACAGTAGTTAGACTGAAAATAGGTGCTTTGGATTGCCTCTGATAGGATACCTGTTGTTTATGTGTTTTTTTCATTGCATAACCCATCAAGATAAATGCATGTATGCATGTAAAGATGCTTTGGTAGTAATAAGTAATGATTTATTATATTTTTCTTTTTTGAATATTTTGCAGAATTTAATGTAGATATATCAGTGCGACTAAGCATGATTTTTGTACCATCCTTTCTTGATTGGCAGCATGAATTGGGAGAATTTCATAGTTGCTAAATTACTTTATTTCTAAAATGAGCTTTTACTTCAAAGTAGGTTCCTTCTGGTTAACAAGCATTGCAAATGTGTGAAAATGCTTTGTTGTCACAAATTTGTGATCTGGTACCTTGTAAAACCTATTAATGAAGAAACAGGATGGCACAAATGATATTGAAAGACTATGAGTGCACTGTGTTCATTTCATATTTTTTTGACTCCAATTTCATAAAATAAAGTGTTGGGTTTCACTTGAGCAATATAAGCACAATGATAGGTGGAGTATGCTGCCATAGTCCAGCTTTTAACCAGGGCTTAGTAAAGATATTTCAAGCCTCACTGTTACTTTTGATTCCAATCCCTCGTATTACCCCAT
>JAUUDW010072842.1:0-16199 GCA_032361385.1 Panulirus guttatus
GGGAAAATCCTCACTTGGCCCCCTTCTCTGTTCCTTCTTTTGGAAAAGTAAAAATAGGAGGGGAGGATTTCCAGCCCTCCATCCCTCCCCTTTTTAGTCACCTTTTGTGACACGCAGGGAGTACATGGGAAGTATTCTTTCTCCCCTATCCCCAGTTGTGTGTTGAAATAGGAATAGTGATTGGGAATACCTGGCTTGAAAAGAGGTACAGTGTTTGTGGGTAAGTAGGAGAGATGGCAAGTGGGCTTTATGGGATTACATAGTAATTGACAGTTATGCCAAAGAGGACTCTTTGATGTGAATGCGTTGACAGGGACAGTTAGTGGGATATCTGATCATTGCCTGGTGGTGGCAAGTGTGAAGATTTGAAGTTTTTAGAAAAGAGTAAATGATATGAGCAAGAAGAGGGTGTTGAAAGTGAGCTGGGCAAAGAGATGTGTGTGAAGAAATGCCTGGAGGGACTGGGTGTAGAATAGCAAAAGGTGAGAGTAAAGGAGGCAAGAAGGGTAGATGAGGAACGGGAGGCATTTTAGGAAGCAGTGATTGCATGTGCGAGAGAAGTTTGTAGCATGTGGGAGGTGGGCAGGTGGTAGTGAGTGGTGGGATAACATAGTAAAGTTGTTAGTAGAATAGAAAAGATAGGTCTATGGTTGGTTCTTACCGAGAAGTAGTTCAAATGATTGGGATATATACGAAAGACAGCCGCAGGAGTTCAAGAGGAAGATGCAGATTTGAAAAAGAAGGCAAATGAGAATTGGGTAAGTGATTATCAGAAAACTTCAGAGAGAATAAAACAATATTTTGGAAGCAGTTTGGTAGTGAGAAAAAGAAGAGAAATGGGAACATTGTTGAAGGGGGCAAATGATGAGGTAGTATCAGGTAGTGATGTGGTGAGGAGGAGATGGAATAAGTCTTTTGAAGGATTGTTGAATGTGTTTGATGGTAGGATAGCAGATGTATGTGTGTTTGTGTCAGGGAGGTATGGAAAGTGAGGGATTCATGGAAAGTGGTTTGGTGAAGGGAAAGATGATGAAAGCATTTTGTAAACTGAAATGTGGCAAGGGGGCTAGAGTGGATGGTATTTCTGTGAAATTTGTTAAGAAGGTGGTGTCTGTGTTTTTGATTGGTCATTTAAGGTTTTCATTTATAAATGGGTCAGGGTGTGGTGCCTGAAGATTAGTAGAATGCATGTATAGTGCTACTGTATAAAGGCGAGGACAAAGGTGAGTGTTCAAACTCCAGAGCCAAAAGTTTGTTGGGTGTACTTAGTAGGTTGTCAGAGAGGGTAAAGGCATGTATAGAGTATCAGACTCGGGAGGAAAACATGGTTTCAGGAGTGGAAGAGGATGCTTTAAAGAATGTGTAAGAAATATTCGGAGAAGTTGAAGTATTTGTATGTGGTATTTATGGATCTGGAAAATTCATTTGAGAGGGTTGAGAGAGATGCCTTGTATTGTACAAATATATGTTTTGCATTATTAAAGGTGAAGATTTTTTTTCAAGTTGATCCTATATGATGCAGGCAGTGTAAGAGATTAGTATGCAGACAATTTGGATTTAACGTATGCTGTCCCACTGACAACATTGATTTTTGCACTCTAAAAGTTTTTCTGGTACTTGTTGAGTAGAGAGACTTGAAATTTATTTTCATCTTGGGGAAGGATGCAGCAACATCCTGATCATTGTTGACAAGGTTTGTATATGTTTATACTGGGGTAAGTGTGTAAAATTGTAGTGGGCCATTTTACAGTTAGTTTTAAAGTATACAGTATGTTTTATTAACAAATAATATCTGGACAAGCAGCAATCCCTCATTTTGCCTTGTATATATGTTCAGAAAGGTCTCTTAGAATTAAAAAATTATTTTCTGATATGTCTCTTTATCCATTATTATCAACTCTTTTCCATTTCCATGGGGTGTATTAGATGCTTGCAGCCTCCGAAACCAGTGGCACATCCTAAACACATGCCTAATGTGTTTAGGTTAAAAATGATCATCCTCATTCATAAAGATTTTCCTTGTTTAATCATGTTCTATACTAAGTTGATTTGTCAGATGACAGCAATATTTCCATTTATACCATCTCCTTACTTAAACTGCTTGTAAACATTACTGCTTAAGAGACTTTATGAACAATCTTTTTTTTCAGCGTACTACAATGACATGGTTGTGGGTGGTGTATGTTGTCGTGTAGATGTCTTGGATGGACAACGACGACTCTACATCATGACCCTAGGATGCCTTGCTCCCTATCGACGCTTAGGTATTGGTACCAAGATGCTTGAACATGTCCTTAACTTTGTTGAGAAGGAAGGAAATTTCCACTCCATTTTCTTGTAAGTCATTCTACTTTCTGTTTGTATTGGAATAGTGATTAGCACCAGTTTTTGCAAAGTATTTGTAATATAGATGAAATCTGTTTACCTTATGAACCTACTCACTCTTTAGGCATACAATATATCCATGTTATCCTTCTTAAAGAATTAGTGTATGTAATTTCTGGGTATCATTTTTTTCAAAATTCATTGTGTGCTAAATAGGGAAAAAAAGAAATTTGTTTCTAATCACTGCTTTTTTGTGTCACTTCATGGAAAATTAAGAAAACAATGATTATGATTTCATCATATTATATTGTACTCAGAATTCCAAGAAAAATCTAAAGCTTTTTTCACCATTCATAATACTGTTGAAATACATACCATACATTCCTGCCCCAGGACATCCTTACATGAGGCTCCCACTGCATTCAGGAAGCTAGGTAACCACAGGTCAAGACATTGTGTTATTATGTCTGCCTTAATAGGGTGAGTGCACAACATTTAAGGAATAGGTGTTTATTATTTTCTCATGGAGTTTAAGAATGGGATGGGAGTTGTTTGGTAAATGGGTTCTGTCATTGTTGTGATTGTTCGGAGAGGGGGATTTGTAAGCACTGCAAATGGTAATGAAGTGAGAGGCAGGGGTGAGCTGTTTTTTGCTAGATGGGGGTTTGAAGATTGATTATGGAGTGAGTTGGGTGTGAGGGGTATTTGCTTTTCTTAATAATTGGGTGTGAAGCACGTAAAGTTTGGATTATATTGGAATAATTTTGGTTCTGATATGTACATGTTTAGTCTCTTTGTAGCTGCTAAGCAGCCACTGATTGTTTTGAGTGCTCAGATTTATGTGATATGTGATTTTGTTACGTTTGCTTTTGAAATAGTGGATGTTCAAGTAGGTGAGGCATAGTTTAGGGTGGATCAGATGAACTCTTTTTAGAACATACTAAAGGATTCTTTTTCTCGTCCAAAACTGATGCTGGCTAAGGGTATTTAGTGTATTATGGTCTTTTTGTTGATGTTTGTGATGTGATTAGGGAATATCCCTTATGTGTCATGTGATACCTAGGATGGTTGGACTTTTGTTGAGAGTGTTTGATCATTCAGGGTTATAGGAGGATGGAGGTCAGATTCATGTATTTCAGGGGTTAGAAGGTGGAGGTGGATTTCTAAGGAGACGCAGACATATTTATTGAGTGAATCAATGTTCTAATTGTGTAGTGCAGTGCTCTATGTTTGTTTTTACATATGTAGTGTAGCTTGTGTTGTGATGCCAAAGGAATGGAGAAGGGTAAACTTCATACCTATTTATAAGAAAGGAATCGGTAACAGGCACGGAACTACAAACTGGTCTCACCAATAAGTGGGGTATATAAGGTTTTGGAAAAGAATGTTTGCAAGCATTTAGATGACTTTCTATGAAGATGAAATTTCCTAAGTGAGAGACAGCATGGTTTTATGGAAAGCTCATTTGTAACTGACCTCTCAGAGGTCTGTGAGAAAGTAAGTTCAGTTCTGGACAAAAGGGAAGGGTGCACACCTTCAGCTGTCTCAACTACACTCTTCTCATTACCACTCTTCTCTCTTACCCTGTCATAACTTAATTGATCAACCCTCCTCACGCCACATATTGTCCTCAAATATTTCATCTCTAACACAATCAAACACATTCACCCCCTTTTCTACATTCTCATTTATAGCCCATGCCCCACATCTATACAACAATGTTGGCACTACTGTACCCTCAGACATACCTATTTTCACCATTCCAGATAGTGGCCACTCTTTCCACACATTCCTCTGTGCTCCCAGTTGCACCCTCATCTATCCAGTGACTCACTGCCACTTCAGTGATTGTATTGCAGCCATATCCACTCCCAGGTATCTAAAACACTTCTTGTCCTCCAAACTTTCTCCATTCATCCTTACACCCCAAATAATCTGTCTCTCCACACTGCTAAATCTAATAGCCTTGCTTTTATTCACATTTACTCTCAACTTTCTCCTTTCATTCACTATCCCAACATCAGGCATCATCTTCTGCAGTTTCTCACTCGAATCTACCACCAGTGTCTTGTCATCAGCAATCAACAAATAACTCACCTCCCAAGTCCTCTCTCTGCCTACAGACTGTATACTTGCCCCTCTCCCTAAAACCCTCACATTTACCTCACTCACCACCCCATCCATAAACAAATTTAACAACCATGGTGACATTGCATATATGCCTTAACTCCTCACTGCAAGCTCTACTCCCATGCCTTATATTCATAATACCTTCCACAGAGCATCTCTGTCACATGCTTTCTCCAGATCCATAGGTACTACATACTAATCTTTCCATTTCTCTAAGTATTTCGAACACACATCTTCAAAGCAAGCACCTAATCCACACATCCTTCGCCACTCCAGAAACTACATCGTTCCTACCCAGTTTGATGTTCATTGCATGCCACCACCCTTTCAATTAACACTCTTCCCTACAACTTATCAGGTACATTCAACAAACATATACCTCCATAAGTCAACCACTCTCTTTGGTTCCCCGTGCTCTTATACAATGGCACTATACATTCATTCTGCTAATCCTCAGGCACCTCACCATGATCCATACCTATACTGAAAATCCTTATTAATCAGCCACAAAATGCCTCACACACACACAAAAAAAAACTGCAGTGTCATCTGCCCTAGCTGCCTTGCCACATTTCTCATTATGCAAGGCTTTCACCTCCTCTTCTGTCTTCACTAGAACACTTGCCATGACTCCTCCACTTTACTTATCTTCCTGACCCATACACTTTACATCTGCCACCCTATCATCAAACATTCAGTAATCCTTCAGAGTATGCACTTCATCTCAACACTTCCTCTTACCATTTCCCCATTTGCCCTCTTCACAATTGTTTTCACTCCATTTTTACTCACACTGTTAACCTCCTTCCAAAACATCTTATTCTCCCTGAAGTTTGCTGATACTCACTCACCTCAAGCCTCACTTACCCTATTTTTCAGCCCTTGTATCTTCCTCTTTACCTCAAGCTGCTTTCTCTTGTGCATCTCCTAGTCACTCGCACTCTTTTCTCTTTCACTAGCCACTCATTCTCGCCTGCCCACCTCCCACCCTTCCACAAGCCACACACATCTCTCACACATGCTATCACTGCTTCCCAAAATACCTCCCATTCCCCACCCACTCCCTTATCTTCGTTTACCCTCACGTTTTGCCATTCTTCACTCAGTCTTTCCTCGTATTTGTTCTCTCAAGTCTCTTTTTTCATGCTCACTTACTTTCACCACCCTCTTCTCACCCATATCGTGTTACCTGAAAACCTCTACAGTTCTTCACCCCTGCCTCCACTGGGTAATGGTCAGATGTCCCAGCAGCTGCCCTTCTGATCACATTCATATCCAAGTCTCTTTTATGCTTGGCTGTCAGGTAATGATCAGATGTCCCAGTAGCTGCACTTCTGATCACATTCATATACAAGAGTCTGTCTTTTGCATAGATAGCAGCTAGTACGTAATCCAGTAATGCATGCTGACCATCTTTCCAGCTCACCCATGTATACGTATGTTCCTTTTTTAGACCAGATATTCCCAGTCACCAGTCCTTCCCCTAATTATACCCTCAATTGCTACATTACTCACTTTTGAGTTTGAATTTTCCATCATAAATATATGGTCTCTTGCATCAAAACTGTTGACACTTTCACTCAGTCACTCCCAAAACACTCGCCTCTCTTCATCATTCTTCCTTAAACGTACTATCTATATCTCCTTTCTTCTCATTTTGATTACATTCACACACATTCAGATACCTCTGCCTAAGCTGTCAAGGAGGATGAGCTCTCCTTGATTTGCTCCTTCTGTTCCATCTTCTTGAAATTTGAATATATAAAGGGGAATGTTTCCAGCCCTCCACTCACACCCTCCTCAGTTGCCTTCTGTGACATGCAGGGAATATGTGGATGGAATTCTTTCTTAACAGTCCCCAGAGAAAGGGGAGAATGAAATACTTTCTGTTATTTATGTCGATATCTGGTGTATAAGAAATGTGTTGTATAGAATTGAATTATGACTTATTTACCATTTTTTTGAAGGATTTCTGTATGCATATGTATAGAGTGCTTTTCACTTTTTAATTGTTATCTGGTTCACCATGTTAGATATATGTTTCACATGATTATTTTTTTCTATACAGACATGTACAAGTTAACAATGATGGTGCATTAGATTTCTACAAGAAGTTTGGTTTTGAAGTAGTAGAAACAAAACAGCATTACTACAAGAGAATTGAACCTGCTGATGCTCATGTTCTCCAGAAAACCCTTGTCAAATCCTGAGCATCAGTCACACATAAACAGCACTGGGACCTGACAACTACTGGCAAGTGGATGGATAGCAGTTTGTAGTGATTGGAAAGTTTTAATCGTATGAAAGTAAAGTATAGCAAAAAATTGATGTGTCAATTTCTGTCTGAGTATTGAGTTGTGGACCAGTGAAAAAATGGCCGAGTCTGTGACAAAAAAACCACATAGTGACTCAGTGATTCTGCAAAAGAATCCAGTTTCGCTGAGGTGCAAGTTATGAATATATGTGTGTGACTTTGTGTTTATATGTGTCTGTGTATGTGTATGTACTTTCATACAAACACATACATATGTGCATACACCAGCATATACACACATGTATATGTGTGCATGTGCACACTAATACATATTGTGTACTTATTTACACCTATGCATGTATATATACCCCAGAGGTGTGAACAGAGTCTTGGTTCACTATAATGCTGTGCTTGATACTCAGTTATCTTGGTATTATGAATTAACAGTTTTAATATAGCATGCAGGGTGAACTGTCCTTCCTGTATTCATACAAATCAGTTTTATTTTGACAGAACAATGAGGGCTTTCAGAGGTGAGTTAGATTAGTATTATGTCTGTAGATTAAAAAAAAGTTGTATAGTACTTTTTTCAATTACTTCAGATTATGAGTGAGTTGTATGCCTTTTATTATGAAATAACGTATTCAGAAAGTGAGACATACACTGTATTAATGGTGAGAACGGTTTTTCTTTTTCTCCAGAACTACGAACCCTGTAGTTGTCAAACACCGGATCTAATCTACTAGTCTGTGGCATTGGTTATAAGATTTAGTTATTTTTTAGTGTGATCTTTTTTATTCATTGGCATTTGATTGCTTCTCTATTGTAATGTGACCCCCTTAGTTTGGATCTCTTTTTATGTCACCCTAACTACAGAACTGTAAAAAAATGGTTTGTCTTATATTGCTAACTTGTTGTTTTTATAATATTGAAATATATGAAAATCATAACAACCATAATACAAGTTCTTTGATTGACATCTATGATAAAAACAGGCTTTTAGATAGGTGATGATAAGTTTGAATGACATTCTTAAAATAGGAAAATATTCCTAAAGTTAAGACCATTGAACTTTGAATATCCTCTTACTCTCTCAAGCACATGCTGAATGTCTGCAATAACTAATTATCCAAATAGATGTAATTCGCATGTATGGCCTTACATTTTCTTTTCATTGATTCATTTCTGGGCAGGTCATGTGGACCAGGAATTCATTGGTGGAAAGGTAATGGGGACAGTCCTCCACATTCTCTTTTTTCTATTTTAGTTGACATCATTCTCTTTGTTCTATTTTAGTTGACATCATTCTCTTTGTTCTATTTTAGTTGACATCAAGCTGAATAAGATTTATCCTTGCTTGTTTTTTTTTTGTTTTTGAGAAATCAGTGTCTGTCATCACTGAATAAGCTAGTCTGGTGTTCATGGATGCATCTTATATTTTGCACCTACTGATTTACTTTCACTTTTGAATTTGCACTACCTTTATGTCATTCTTTCTTTTGATTTTATTTCTTATTTTTTTTGACTATGAATGTAATTGTTGTTGCTCCTTGTTATATGTGAGTATGGCAAAAGTGATATTTGCATATGTTTTAGGACCCTGTTCATGCCATCAGTTCATTATGTATGTAAAGAACTTGCTCTTATGTAGGTGATGTGGGTGAAAAATGTGGCCATCAGTTGTAAAGAAGTGAGTGCTGAGCATACTGTGGTGAGATTGTCCTAGAAATATTCTTTTTTTCTTTGTCCAGATATTGGATGCACATGGGGCAAGGTAGAGTTTTGTTTTTTGTAGTTTGTAGCTTTGTTATATTTGACCTGGCAGATGATGTGTTGTTTAGAGTTGAGCAGATGAATTGATTGTATAGGAAATTAAGGGATTCAGTTTCTTGTGCCAGTCTGGTACTAATAAGATTTCTGGAGACATTTAGTGTCTTTACCCTTTGTGTTGGTGTTTGTGGTGTGGGGAGTGAGTGTCAGGTGGATGTCTTACATGATGCCACTTATGGTTGGCATTTTGTTTAGTGGGAGTGGTTGACCATTTAGGATGACAGGAGGTTGCAGTTTGGGTTTCTGTTTGTCAGTGGTTAAGAGGTGGTGTTAGATTTCTTTGATGATACAGACATTCTGTTACGGATGTGCTAATTTTCTAATTGATATAATGCTGCATATTGCAGGATTGGTGATTGGAAATACATACCTGGTTTAAAAAAAGTGTATACATAAGTATGTAGGGGTTAGTGAGATTAGAGTTCACAACAACAAATCGTACTGTGTAGTAATTAACAGGCATACAAAGGAGAGACTGTTGAATGTGAATGTGTTGAAAGGGGCAGCTGGTGGGATGACTGATCATTTCTTGGTGGAGGTGAGTGTGAAATTCGGAAGCGGCTTTAGGGAAAGAGAAAAGGACATGAGTGAAAAGAACTTGGTGAATGTAAACGAGTTTGGAAAAAGTGGCTTGTGTGCAGAGATTCCAGGAAAGATTGAATGAAAAGTGGCATATGTTTAGAGAAATGAAACAGAGGGAATGGGCAAGAAGTGGAAGGTATTCAGGGAAGCAGTGCTTATGTGTGTGGGTGAAGTGTGTTGTATGCAGAAGGTGAAATGTGAGTAAATGAGAAAGGGTAGGGAGTGGTAGTATGATGGAAAAAAAATGTGCAAGAGAAAGAGAAAAAAGAAATGTATAGGTAGTATCTCTAGAGGAGAGTGAGCTACTGGGAGGAATATAAAAGAAAGAAGCATTAGGTCAAAAGGAAGGTACAGGGGCTGAAAAAAGAGGACAAATGAGAGATAGAATGAGGGTTAATTAGTGATCTTAGGGGAGAATAGGAAAATGTGTTGTAAGGAATTTATTATTGTGTTTCAAACTAGAGATCAACTGGGAGCATCAGTGAGGGGAACAGATGGCGAAGTGTTAACAGATAAAGAATAGGTGGAGAAGAGATGGAGTGAGTATTTTAAAGGATGTTTAAATGTGTTGGACAATGCTGTGGTGGATGCTATGCAGAGTGGGATTCAGCAAATTTTTTTATGAAAAGAAAGGATGAGGTGAAAGCCTTGCATAAGATGAAGTGTGGCAAGGCAGTAGATTTCTCAAGAAAATGGGTGACAGTATGGTTAATTGGTTAGTCACACCATAGCTGTTTAATCTTTTTATGGATGAGGTGGGAAGGGAAGTGAATGCAAGGGTCTTGGAAAGAAGAACAGGTATGCAGTCTGCTCGGGGTAAGGGAGCCTGGGAGGTGAGCTGGTTATTGTTTGCTGATGATATGATGGTTGTAGATTAAAGTGAGAAACATAATAAGCCGGATTCTGGGTTTGAGAGAGTATTTGAAAGGAGAAAATTGAAAGTAAATGTGCATATAAATGAAGTTATTAGGTTTGGCGGTGAAAAGATATGTTATTTGGAGAGTGATTTTGAACTGAGAAAACTTTGAGGAAGTGGAGCATTTTAGATACTTGGTAGTAGATACAGCAGCAAATAGAACCTTGGGAGCTGAAGTGAGCCATAGGATGGGTGAGGGGACAAAGGTCTTTGGTGTATTGAGGGATGTGTGGAAAGAGAGGTCACTGTCTTTAAGGGCAAAGTTATGATTGTTTGCTGGTATAGTAGTCCCGTCGGTGCTATATGGATATAAGTCGTAGGCCTTGGACAAAAATGTAAAGAATAGGATGAATGTGTTGAAAACAAAATGGTTAAAGACATTATGTGATGTAATGGGCATTGATCAAATAAGAAATAATAGTATAAGAGAGGTGTGATAGTAAGATGAGTATGAATGAGAGAGCTGAAGGTTGTGTTGAAATGCTTTGGATATTGGAGAGGGTGAGTTGGGGAAGGTTGACTAAGAGGGTATAAATGTCAGAAGTGGAAGGAACAAGGAAAAGAATGGAAATCAAAGGGGGGTAGGATGGAGTGAAAGATGCTTTGAAGGCATGAGGCCTGAATGTGCAGGAGAGTGCAGGGAGGCAAGACTTGCACAGGATGGAGCAAATTGGAGTGATGTGGTTTACAGGGGATGTTATAGTGTAAGTGGACTTATCCAAGGCATGTAAATTGGTCAGGAGAAACCATGGAAAAGTCTGTGGGGCCTGATTGTGGATAGGGAGCTCTAGTTTCATGCATTACGCATGACAGCTGTAGGTTTCATTGTTTATGAATTGCTTTGTAGTGTTAGTGGTGATGGGGAACGGTATGGTTTGGTTTCTCGCTCATGCAGGAAATAGCGAACAAGATATGGTATTTTACCCATTTGCTGTACTGAATGCTGATAGTATTTCTTTTTTGTAATACAGACTCCAAGTTTATATATTCATCTTTTATAGTAGCTGGTATGAATATTGAAAAGGTGAAAGTTGGATGGTGGAGTAAGATATATACAGTGTTCTATAGAACTGTGGATGAAAAGAACGGTGATAAATGTAGCAATTCTTTGTACTGAGTCATGTGTAATTTTGTTTCTTTTAGGTTGAACTATCTTATGCACTTCATTCCTTAAGTGGTAAGAAATTAACTGTTTGGTTCAAACTGGATTTTGGTACTGCTACTTCCTCTTCCAACCATGACAGTCAGTGTTGTCAATCCTCTTTTAACATGAGATGTGAACCCAGGGTGCTTTCATGAGTGACTTGGGGTGGGGAAGCGGTAGATGACTGGGGCCTGGCATGTGTGGGGTTGACAAGATAACAAGAGAAGTGAAGAGTGGAGAGGGGTGAGAGATGGGTACTCTGGTTATTGACACCTTGCAACATAATATTTTAAGAAGCTAATATAGAAATAAGGACTAAGCAAAAATGCTGAGAGATGTTAATTGCAAACTTAGATATTAGTTGCAGCTTGTGGTAGAGGTCTGAATTATTCAGTGATAATGCAACTTCCATTAGCACACAGGTAAACACACACATTAAGACAATGTTACTCCTTCCGTCAACAGAAGCAAATGTCACCAACTTGAGGATGACCTTTACATCTGCTGGCTTTGTCATAAGGGGTAGCTTGTACAATCTATGTAGGAGGTAAAGGATGCATTTAGATAGTTGATTAACCACTTTCTCATTATGATTACACATGAAGCAGTCAGATATTTTTAAGTTCAATGAATATGAAAAAAGAATATTTCCCAGCGCATCAACTGTTCCACATAATGTTTACCGCTTGTAACAAAAGTATGGTGTTTGTCATAGGTTGGCGGTGTGCATAATGAGATGTGAAGTCAGGAGGAGGGGTGGGGTCAGCACCACACAGGTTCACCGATTTGAGGTGAGTAAGCAATTGTTATACCGTAGATACTACATGGTGGTGGTGGATTAATTTGGATAAGGTAATAACAAGTTATTGCGTCCTGTCCGCTGTTCCACGTAGAAACATATAACCCGTGGTCCTTACTAGCTTTCAGCAGTACCTAGAGCATGAAAATGTTTGCTGCTGCATGTCAAGAAAGTAATTCATACAAGTTCATACAACGCTCAGTTGTTTGAATTGTATGCAGGAACACTGCAGTGGGATGTGGACCAGGGCTGGCAGACTACCGTAATTCGTCTGCTATACGGAAAATCGCCAAAAGTCTGTGACGTAGGCGGTAGACCGTGACGTCACGTCCGAGGCTCCGGATATTTACGAAAATTGTAAATTTTGACGGTTTTTCCGGTTTAATGAAGCATTTGAAATAAGCAAAATATCATGAGGGCATTTCATGTAATTTCCTTAATTAAATAATAGGTATAGCATTAAATACTTAAAATGACGGCACAATGTGATGACGGTTCTGCTGAGCACAATTTTGTCGCTGAATTCAAAACGTCGTCACTCTCTCCTCGTCCATGGTTGAGTATATCGGTCTTCAGATGTTTTTGACAGCAGATCTTTTGTCCGATGCCTCTACACACCATTATACACCTTCACTTGGTGAGTCCTTCACTATTCTTTGGTTATCTTGTGAACAAGATATCTAGCAACGGCTGATTAACGTTTATCATTGTAATCCATTGTGATGAGCAAAAGTCTGTTTTCTACCTGTGAAGGTAGTCTTCTATGATATTTCAGAACTGTCGACCTTTTATTCATGTTCAAGCAGCTGCTTATTGATTATATGATACCATAGCGTATGTTGAGCAATGGTTTATTTATTCATCGACTGATTGCCAAGAAAGAAAATGAATTTATGGCGTCATGATTCCTTTAAGACGTCAAGAATCCTTTTAGCAAATTACAGCTCTTCATCCGCAAAAATACGCAGCTGAATTGGTTTTTAAAGTTTGAATGTTAGGTTGAATAGATTTATGTTTGGGAAGTTTTGTTATTCATATTATTTTTAACCATATACTTTCTTCATTTCAAAGTAGCACCGTTTATTATAATGTCATTAAAATAATAGGATGAGAAAACCGCAACTTCACTTGGACTCTTAAGTGAGATGTGTAATTTATTATATATTAGATTTAGTAAGGAACTAGCGCTCGAATCAAAACTGGTTACTTTGTACAACATAAATGCATAAAACGTTAAATCCAATGAAAATAACCCGTTATATAAATACCACTGAGGCGATGTATTGTAAGGAAAGTGGTTAATGTTTTAGGCGATTCAAGAATGATATATTATTTAAAAGTCTGGTTAGATTTTATAATATATAGATATGTGTGCTTGAATGACCTTTGACAAGGACACAAAAGTAGGTAATGTATCTGAGAGAGGGCGCACATTGTTCTAGTTGATAGATTTTCACGCAAGTGGTATTACTACTGAATTACCTTCACCCTGTAGGATTGATATACTTGTAGGGAGGGATTTTAGGCGTGTCTGTGTGTGATTGCCTGTTCAGTACAGACTGGGAATTCCAATCCTGTGAGGCCACATCTCAGACTTTTGTATCATACAATCCTTTGAGTATATTTAAACCGCTCGTATTGTAGTCCTTTTTTAGCATTTTTAGTGTATCCATGTTTCTGTTGCTACTGAAGTGTTTCTTCACATCATGTTCACGCATATCTTTCTTCAAGCGTGGTATGTAGTTATCAACGGGATGGGTATAGAGTTTACCTCGTATCTATTTTACGTTTTGCTGGAAAGGAAGGATGAAAAGGAAAATAAAACTTGGTGATATCTATTTTTACTAAGATTCAGCTGGCGAGGTGATCATAGAGTAAAAACCCTACAAAGAAGCCTCGATAGCTACTTTAGGTTCTTTTACCGTAAAAATTACTGTTTTCCAACGTGTGATATTTCTTAAGCAAATGAAATTATTAAAGAAATTCCGTGTTAGAATAAGCGATTTCTTAAATGTATTTTGTGCTTGATATTTTTAGCACGTCATATCTCAAGATCAAGTCGCATGTATCATGCTGCCACACATTTGGAAATTGCACTTGCGAGGAACAGATGCTCATGTAACTGATAATTTAAGGATCGAAATTTGGAGCAGATGTTTCGTGTGTTGCTGTGAATAATACATGAAATTAATCATGGAGAAAGTTTTGTTTGGTATTGACTAACAGAGAGGAGACATGCGTTTCACGTTTTTGTTAACATGAAAGTGAAGTAGTGCAAATTACCATTTTCTTTTGTACTACTGTCCTGCCGTTTCCTTGGTTGGAGGAAAGTTAACGAACTAACATCTCTGTCTCGTAAGGGAGACTTGTTCATGATGTCCTCCTTTCTAGTTAGCAGTAATTTTTGTGTTCCTGGTCTTGTTTGCCATTTCATGTTGCAATAGCTGTCTGTTCATAACTTGTTACGTTTATGTGAAGCATTGTCGTCTGTTGCCACTATTCACGTAGTGTTACACGAGGGGCTATACATCCTTTGTAAACTACAGCCCTTGGCACATTCCGGTATTTGTGAAATATATGAGTAAACTAATTTGAACGTACTACATAATATGCTCTGAGCCCCGAATTGGTGCTTTTAGTTTCAACTTAAAATGACCGTAGAGCTGATAGGCGTTCGCTGTAAACATTTTCTTTATTCAGTAATCATAAGATGTGAGTGTCTAGGTCTTCCCAAATTTGAAATAAATTTGAGTTTTTTTTTTTCTCACCAGAAAATGAAGTTTAAGGGTTATTTCATAGTCACTCGTTTGCATTTATAATTGTTTGCCAGTAAGATGAAGGTAAAGCTAAACGTTTTAACAGATTGTTGGTGCGGGGAGAGGCATTTCACCTGCCGCGATGTGGACAACCTTGAGCGACGGCTTGTGGCTTGTCGGAGAGACAAGATTCCATCTGGTAAAAACTATATGACACTTCCCGTATTAACCTAATCCCACTTGCCCACACAGCCTCCAAGTCACGCATGCTGAACCTACCTGGGGGGTACAAGATATGGCTGTACATACAATTCATCGCAAATGAAAAATATCCTTACACCGAAAATACCGAAAAAAAAGACTCAGTTAGTACGTGCTCTAGGGAAGTAGCGAAAAAAAAATGGCAGCGGAGATAAACTATAAACATCCAAGACCTCAATACCAGCACTAATATGGAACACACTTGGTTTCCACGGAGCTCGAATCCATGACAAAGGCTCTTGTTAAAACCAACACCTATAGCTACTTTCTGTTTCTCGACAGTACCTTTCCCTGTCCCCGACCCCATCTCCCCTCGACACCCAATTAAAGTGATTTCATTCGTCTGGCAGACTCGGTCCATGTGTACTTGCGCGGAGTAGGGGGTGCGAGGTTGGAGATAAGCAGCATTCAAACCACTTGTATGACGTCTATGATCTTGGTCATCGTCCCTCTCCTTGTATGTATGTGGTGATGGTAATGCACTGCTTGTTTATGACGCATAGATTAATATGTTCATGGTTACACGTGCAGACGGTAAGGTATTTTTCTTTCCTTGCTGAGGCTGCGGTTATGGACAAAACCTTTTCGAGAACAAGCCGTAAATATGAAAGAGGGTTAAGTAGAAAGAAGTACTATAAAGGGAAGAAAGATAATCCGAGAGTTATGGAATAAGTAGAAAATCTGCTTTTTAAAAGGGCCACGTCGACGGAGTTTGGAAAAGCACGAGAAGGTAAAAGATTCGGGTTGATCATGTTACCGAGAATCACAGGAAACCTTCGTAGACATGCGCTTAAATACTTCATGAAATCATTCTCTGAAGATATCTACCTTTATATTGTTTCGAATATCTAAAGTGATAATTACCTTTATCCTTTGTCCAAATAACCAAAAGTTGATTATAATATTCTGAATTTCATGAAACATTTTCGCTTTTTAAAGTAATTCCAATCTCTGTATCATGAAGTTATATTTTTTTTTATGTTGAAGGCTCCAGTCACGGACAAAAGTCCACATCAAGGCCGGGCCCTAACTGAAGAATAGAGATAATTAAGAAACGAGAAAAACGACGGGGAAAGTTTTTGCGAATTTTCGAGAAAGCGAAAGGCCTGTCTTTTGAAATGAGCTAGGTCATAGTTATTGGGAAAGAAATGAGAAGGTAGAGAGTTCCAAAGCTTCGACGTGTAGGGAAAGAAGCAGTTATC
>JAUUDW010072950.1:0-16198 GCA_032361385.1 Panulirus guttatus
AGTAAATACTGGTCCACTGGGAGCGACGAGCGACCACTCCTCGCGCTAACACATGCAGGCACGCACGCACCTGGGCAGGGGCGACTCGGAGAACAAGTTGGGTGGCAGGGCTGGGCGAGGCTTAGCAGCAGCAGAACCAGTCAAGAAGAAGAGCAGCAGCAGCAGCAGCTGCTGCTGCAGTTGCAAACGGCAGCATAGCGTCTCCCGGCAACAGGAGCGTGTTGCAGGGAAGGAAAAGTGAGGGGGACCACACGTCCCCCCTTGCGGAACCCCGTGACGCTGTCCTTATAATCCTTTCCTGACGAAGGACTGACGTACTCGAAGACACTACACGATTCTCTCTCTCTCTCTCTCTCTCTCTCTCTCTCTCTCTCTCTCTCTCGTGGGAGAGGAGAGAAAGCGAGAGAGAGAGAGAGATAGAGAGCCTTGGGCCTTCCTCCCCATCCTCCCTTCGCCACACTGTGGGCCGCACATCCCTAGCTAGACCTGACCTGACCACCTCCTCGATGGGGACGGCAAGGTCGGAGTGACCACCCCCCAGCTCTATGTACCCACAACACCTCCAAGAAACACCGGTGAGGCGTAAACATACGACAAACTACCTCCAAATACCTCCAAAAACGAGACATACCACAAACTACCTCCAAACACCTCCAAAGAAAGACACATACGACAAACTAACTCCAAACACCTCCAAAAAAAGAGACACATACGACACACTACCTCCAAAAAAAGAGACCCATAAGACATACTACCTCCAAGCACCTCCAAAAGAAAAAAAGACACATACCACAAACTACCTCCAAACACCTCCAAAAAAAAGGACACACACCACAAACTACCTCCAAACACCTCCAAAGAAGAAAGAAAAAGGCAAGTCTGTGTCTCAGAGCACCAGCGATATGCAGGACTATATATAAGTGACACGGGTCTTCGATCTAAAACAGACTGTGACTAGTCTGCCGGACGTGGCGAGGAGGAAATGCTATTTTGCCGCTCATCCCCCGATTGGCTCCTGTTGTCTTGTGTCTCTCTCATGTAAACTCAGGTAAACGCAATACGTTGCTGCGCCCCCCACCCCCCCACCGCCTGAGACAAGACCCCCAGAGGACATGTCAACACCAAACACGATGGTAACTTTCACAGTTCCATCCGCCTCTTTATCTAATATTATTTTCCCTTCAAGTGAAGTCCAGTCACGCACACCTTGACTGTAGGGTAGGGTTTTTTATGTTAGCTGAGACGGCACGGGCAGCTGAGGCCCTAATCTAGGTCATCCCATTAACGCTATATATATATATATATATATCCTAGCCTGAGCTAGGTACCCATTTAATCGACCAACCCCTAGGGGTGGATGAACAGCTGGGTTGACTGTGAACCGACTGCCGCAGCAACCAGGATTCGAACCTATGCGCTCGACCCTGGGCGGCCCGTGAATGCATTACAGTCTGGAACGCTAACCGTTACACCGTTTTTCTCCCTCTATCTTCTGTTTTGTATTGTTCATATAGACATAGAGAGTATTCTGTTTTCTATGTGATTTTTTCATTATTTGGTTTTTGATGTTAGGGAAACTGAAAGTGGACAAAGAGTAAAGACATTTTACCATCTCTTGTATGTTTTCTCTTCTTATGTCTTCATGAGTCATGTGTTTCACTGCGGTGCTTAAACCTTTCTCTCTCTTGACCTTTGACCTGACATGGTGTCTTTCCCCCGCAGGGTCAGCTGGATGTGGAGAGCAACGTAGCCTTCAAGTTGTCCGCCCTTGCCCTGCAGGCCACCTACGGTGATTTCACACAGTAAGTAACTGTATCCCAGAAGTACGACGGTATGACTCCGTGAGCATGACAGTACGATCCCTTGAGCACGACGGTACGTCCTCTTGGGTTACGTGCACGTGACTTGACCTTTGACCTAACCCTTACGGACTGTGCTCAAGGACTGAACAGTCGTGTTCGGGGGATTCACATTACCCTTTTAATCAATGATATGAATTGGTGTGTATGTGTTGTACGTATGATTTATCATATGTAGATACAGGTGTATTATATAAGTACATTAGAATTGAAGAGGAGTTTACGAAATATGAAAACAAGGAGGGAGAGAGGCAGCTGTTCGTCACCTGGATCATATCTGGAACATCGAACGCCATGAAAGAGAATGTTTGTAAACAATCTTGAATTTTGCACGCAAGTCTTTCTTTTGCGATCACATTCCTCTGAGACCAAAAGTGGACAGAGTAGATTAAGGAACTGAAGAGGAGCATTAAAAAGCAGTAGCTATGGATGGAGTAGGTCTGGAAAAAAGGAAGAAAGAGTGATGCAAGTATAGACAGCTCTAGATCTGTTCGAAGTGTCACAACACTTGGGTGAGGATTTTTAATGGGAGGTGATAAGATGGAAGGGTAGTGAGGGACAAGGTAGACCGCAGGGGAATCTCATAAACTGTACTAAAGAACACCTACATATTACGTCTGTTAAGACCATCCAGCGGTGTTACCGGACTCCTCCTGCATGTGGCAACATCGCGAGGGATAAGTCACTTTAGGCGAGGCTGTATCACAAGGAGTTCAGTCTCGCCATAGGACTTATCATTCCAAAGGAGTCCATATTTCCCTGCTACTGGTAGTACTGCAGCTTTGAAACTAACTGCTGGAGCTCCTGGAAAAGGGGTCCGGGGCTATGATCGCCCAAGTCAACAATATTAGTATGTTTAGTAATGGCAACATCCATAAATTTGAGAGTTTCAGAGTGCACATTAGGTTTGTGCACTTAAAGTGGATGTTATACACAGTGCAGATGCTTTAGAGATTTTTAATTTGTAGTATTCTTTGTAGTACTCATAAATGGTGTTGCATGTACTTGAGATACTTTTAAGTAGTCCAACAATTTTGAGAGAACTTATTTTTATTACTCATACATGGTGTGCACACACTTTAGAAAATTGCTGCGTAGTGATGCAGACACCATAGAGAACTGGTTTTTAGTGTTCATAAGAAGTGTGCAGACACTTCTAGGAATTTCTGTAAATAATCCTTTCAAGTGTTATCCATTATAAATGCTCTTATGTATTCTTGCAGTGAGTCCAGTACACACAGCCAGCTCAAGAAACACCCCCTTCTCCCAACCAGTGTCATCAGGGATCATCCCTCCCTCCAGTACTGGTGAGTTTTACTATAAAACCCCTCCATATGTGACTCTTTCTTATTATTATTATTAATTATTAATCAGCATTTTACCTTCCATATACTTTTTCATCGTCACAATCATCCCTTCACCCATGATTATAAACTTGCATTCTACACATTTTTCTTCTTTCCCATCCCAACACCCTTAGTCTTCCATTGCAATAAGGACAATGTGGACAGCATCACGTCCTACGGTGAGTATATATAGCTAGGAATAAAGAGCAGGATATGAATTACATATTTTGCTCATTCTAAACCAGCTTGGCCTGTTAATACGTGATTATGGTTGACCCGTCTTACCTTTTATGCATAACAAGCAAAGGTAGGGTCATAGACCAGGTGGGCTTCCCTCCCAACATTTTCCCACACTGGCCATTTAACTGAATTTATGTTGAAATATTTATGTGGGCCTTTTTACAGTATTGGCCCCTCGGGTATTCTCATGGAAACAATGGTTAGTAGCTCTCCCTCTTTTCTCTCTCCTTCTCCCCCATATCCCCTTCTTCCCTATAGCATATTATGGGTTTCATGGGGTGTAGTAGAATAGGGATGGATGAGGGGGTCTGATATTGTGATATTAGTATACCAGGTGGTGTGTGTGATACCTATTTTTGCAACAGGAGGAAGATATATGAATCACATAGGGGACCATCTCTTAAACTGTTCTGTTATATGATTTTTAATCACTGTAACACTTTCTGAATTCTTCAGATGTTCCACTCCATTACTCAGCTGCGCAGACTATTCTCAGCAGAAAATATAACCGAGATATAACTGAGTTTACACTTGGAAAGTCTTGAAAGATATGATTACCAATCAATGCTCAAAAATCTTCCCTTACTGGCACAAGTGCCTTGGAGGTACAGTATAGTATAAACATACTGGTTCCAAAACCTCAGAATTCACTGCTTGCAAGTAGAAGGTACAGTTTGCACCACCCAAGGTAGAAATTGAGGTTGATAGATATCTGTTAACACTACTAGATCATCTGGGTTGTGAAGGATACACAGGCATGCTGGAAAAGGCCCCATACAGTCCTGTTGATAGTGGGGCAGCAGTACAGCTTGGTCTCAGATGGAACTGTAAAGATAGATGAGTCCCAAGAAGCAGTGGATGGAATTCAAAAGTTACATCATTGATGGTGGTTGAGAGACATAATGTATGGATTGTTGAGTGAAAACATTCAGTCTTCAGCCTAAAAGTCAGAGAGAGTCATAAGATGACAAAATAAAGAATCAGTTAGTAGTTCTAAAAGATAAGATGCTTTTGGATGATTACTTTTGTGGGGCTCTTGTGGCTTTAAGGCAGCACTCCACTCATGGGAAGAGATGTGATAGCCTCCTTTGAAGTGAGAAGGTCCTCATGCTTGAAAATGAAAAAAATGGGCAGACATTATCACGGCTTTCAAGTTTCTGAATAAATAAGGCAATACCAATAGTGAGCAGCTCAAAGCAAGAAGTACATTTGAAATGGTGGGAAAAGGTCCCTTGATATTAATAGTAAACGAATAGAATAAGCTAGTTGGTGAGACTGTAAATGCATACAGTATACAAAACCTTTTAAAGTTATATGAAGTTTAAGGGATGGAAAGGTATGATACTTCAAGAAATTTAAGGAATGGAAAGTTATGTGATACTACAGAGAGTTTAAGGGATGGAAAGTTAATGTGATACTACAGAATGTTTAAGGGATGGAAAGTTGTATGATAATACAGAAAGTTTAAGTGATGGAGTTCCAAAAGTGTAGACCCCTTCCCCGTTTTGTACAGTTAGGTGATTACATACAAACAGTATATAGATATTAAAGTATAAGCAAAATGATAGGAGCAGTAGATAGAAGTAGTTGATAGAAACATTTAGGCTGGAGCATTAGGTAGAAGTAGTTGGTAGAAACTTTAGGCAGGAGCATTAGGTAGAAGTAGTCAGTAGGAACATTATGTTGAGGGGGTTCCAGGAAGGAACAGACATCAGAGATACAGATGGATAGTTAGAGCAAACCAGCCAAGCTATGAGCTGCAGCCAAAAACAGCCATTCTAAACAGAGAAGTAATATTAAAGTTTGGTTAGACATCAGCCAGTTGAAGTTGAATTGAAGAACCATTAAAATCGTTGTAAGGTATGCAGTATATAGGGTGTACAATTCATGTGTGTCTTTTTCTTGTTATTAGTATGAATACACTTTTTATATGACTTTTGTCTGTTACTGGACTCTGTCTGTTTGAGGTTACAACCCATGTGAAATGTCACCAAGGGTGAGGCTGTATCAACATCATTTGACAAAACAAAGTACAGTCTCGTCAAAGGACTTCTTGCTCCAAGGGAGTTCATCCTGTCCCTGCCCCTGAGTGTAGTGTAGCCTAGAAGCTGCAGGATGTTGAGTAACACCATAACCTTTTCTGAAAGAGGTCCAGGGGTGATTATAGATAGATAGATAGAATATTATTACTTTTTTCATTCTGATTATACCAGATAATTATATTATTATTTATTCTGATTTGTAAAATTTCACTAAGGTATGAAGAAAACTTACAGTTGTATTTATAACTAAGAATCCATGGATTGTGTCAGGAGTCAGACTAATATATGATTGTTACTCAGAGTCCTTTTGACAACAAATGCTCCAATTATGGTCAGAAGTCCTCATCAGAGATAGATATTTACTTAAACATATGAATGAAAGAAAAAAATAGAATAGGAAAGGACCAAAAGATTTTGAAAAAACTTGAAAATTAAAAAGATTAGGAAAGTGTAAAGAAAGGAAATGAAAATAAAGGATTAATTAATTTTTAATTATATAACCCCAGGACCCTTTTTACAGGCTTCTCCATCCTCAAAATTATGGTGCAATCCATAACAGGGATATGATAGACTCCTTTGGAGTGAGTTGTTCTCCAGTGGGATTGTGCTTCTTTTTCATTCTTTCATCCTTGCTGAAGATGACCTTTCATTCAGGCTGGAACCCCCATGCAGGCTGAGTCTAGTAACACTTAAAGGATAGGTGAAAAAAAAAAAATATTTGGCCCAGAAGCTTAGCAATTGTGAAGTTTATTACTACTTGTTTTTTAGAGGTACATTAATGGTCATTGTATGTTACAAGTGGCAGATTTTTGTGTATATTTTTTAATGTACTGTTACTGTTATGAAAATTTATTTTGTTACAGTGAGGAACGTGTAGCGGAAGAGCACCGCCAGTTCCTGGGGTATACCCGGGGCCAAGCCATATTACAGTGAGTATGCTGTGCAGTATATTATATCATGCATTATACATGACAACTAGAAGGTGGATGTGAGTAAATGAGGCCCTTTCTTCACCTGTTCATGGCACAACCTCACTAATGTAGGAAACACTGAACATTGATGAAAATAAATAAAGTTTGTATATCTGGTTTGTTCAGCCCTTGTGTCATGTCCTGTATTATTCAGGTGATGTGCTATGTATTACACAGGAGGATTGAAAAATTTCAGTTTTCCTTTTTATCTTTTATTTTCAGAGTTTAGTGTTTTATTCATCTACAACTCTCTTAATGTAGATGACAGCATTTGCATCTTTTCTAAACATGTTTCTTACTTAATTGCATGGTTTTCTTTTCCATGATTTTTCTTTACCATTTTCAAGGAACTACACATTGCTAATATTATCATTTCAGATTGAAAACACAAAAGCAGTAATTGTCTCCGGTCTTCCTTGTCTCTTCCACTGTGAATTTTCCTATAGGGTGTTAAATCATTTAACTCCCAAACACTTGTCCTAATGTTGTTGTGGATAATTTTTCAACCTCTGAGTCTCCTGTTATACATGAATTCCTGTACTTGTCTTGAAAGAGGATAGTCATAACCAGGTTAGATTTCATTATCCCATCTTGATTCTTTTGCATTTGGCCAAGTTGAACTTCATAAACCATGTCTCTGATTAGACCAAGTGCTTTTCTGAGTCTCATTGTGTGTAGTCAGTCTTGATCATTCATTGGTTTTCATTTTCTCAGCATCCTCCACTAACCTATTCAGGTGTGATATTAAGTTTTGGAAAATGACATATGTTGACTGGGGAAGCAGTGGCCCCAACACTGAGGCTTATAGGACACCACAGCTTACTCTAACCCACTTTGAAAAGGGCACTTTGACGTGTGTCTTTTGCTCTTTCCCACTTGGATAAATTTTTGTTCCACCAAAGGAGTTGCTCCTGTATGCCTGCATTTCTTCTTTCTTTACTCAGATCTCTTGTGCATATCTTGTGTATCATATGCATCACCGTGTACCAATACAAAAATTATGCATGTTGGAGTAATTTTACCAGAAAGTTACTTCTTTAAAATGAAATATTTTTTTATGATCAGGCATTTTCTTGGATTGCTTGAGTCTCTAATCCTAAAGCAAAATAAAGCTAAATAGATTTTGGAAAAGTTTTCTTTCCAAGTGATTTTGAAAGAGTTTCTGTTAAAAATGGTTTTAGTTTGGTGTTTAGGTTACACACTTCATATATGTATCATTATGATGATTTGAATGACTGTATCAGAACATAACAGAAATGTACAAAATAGGATATCTTTATGTGGAAATATTGTATCAGAACATAACAGAAATGTACTTAATAGGATATCTTTATGTGGAAATTCTAATTCATAGGTATATGAGCTTAGTGGAGCGGCTGCCAACTTACGGCATCCATTATTACGAAGTGCGGGATAGGTCCAACCTCCCTTGGTACCTGGGACTTAGTTACCGTGGGATCGCCCAGTACGACTTCCTTGACAAAAGAAAACCTCGACGAGTCTTCCTTTGGAAACAGTTGGAGAATTTATACTTCAGAGAGAGAAAGTTCTCAATAGAAGTTCATGATCCAAAGAGGTGAGATCCCATATTTTCATTACATTAGAATGAGTTAGGAATTTACTCAATACTAGTAATGTAAGGCATTGTTAGAACCATATCGTTACTAATCTCAACCAAGAAAGGTTACCTGACTATCCATGGAGGAATTCACCTTGGCTGCCCTGGCTATTTGGCAGTGTGTGAGAATGTGTAGTGTGCAGCAGGAGTTACAGCTGCTATGCTTGTGCTAGTCAGCTTTCCAGTCTGCTGCTCTTCCCTTTCCTTGCCATTTTACATAAACACAAATATCCTCATGCTGAGTAATTAAGAGCTTTCATTTTTCATTATAAACTCAGCTTGGAATTGCTTTTACAAATATGTAAAATAATCTCACTGATAATTTCTCTTTTCACATCATACCTAACAGTCATGTGTTTATAACAATTACATATTCCCTTAATATGTTCATCCGTATGGCATCCATTAACACCCCTTTCAACCTTGTCTTTACTTACACACTTATTCCTTGGTATCTCCCTTTTACCCTTATCACACGCCTAAATACCATTCCTCTCACCGAAATATGCATTCACCATTGGAATGATAAAATCATGTTAACAAGCTTGCGACTTATCTAAGACAATTATAAACTAATTTGTGCCTGTTTCGAGATAAACAAGGTTATATAACAAACGTAATATTTCCTCAGGCTTATTACAATTCCTTCGTTAAATTACATGCAGACAGTAGGGTGCCTGCTTCAGCTGTCTAATGCAACACTGTAAACAAAACACCAAATTGCTTGTATTTAAACCTTATTTTATGCCTACTACCCATGTGAAAATAGGGAGAGCGAACAGTATTGTACAACCAGGTTTGTTTATTACATATCCTGATAGTATTGCATCTTTTACAAGGTAGAGTGGGAGGTAGAGGGATCTTTAGCTGAAAAAACACTTGGTGATCTTAACATAGTTTATAATTTGGCTTTTGGCATTATATGAAATATCTACCAGAATTATTAGAAAATATAGTAGCTTAGTAATGCAGAAAATTTTTATTAATGATACTTAAACTTCTTTTAATCATTATTCTTTCAAAGGTGTTAAAATTTATTTCCTCTTAATGAATATAGTAAGTATGAAATACAGTTTCATAATACGTAATGAATATTTTAGTTACAAATTTAAAGGGGAAATTTTGAGATATTAAGAATATTCAGATATTTGTCTCAAATAATTATACAGGTAGATAGCTTATTATGGGAAATGTTTTCCAGTGAATTAAGAAATCTGTTGCCCATATTATTATTCTTTTCCTTGTCAGAATGGAGTAGGTTAGATAAAAACTTGCTTAATAAGTCCCATCTCTCGAATGTTATAACCATAGCTTCAACATTAATACCTAATTCTTGAAATGTTGTGTCATTATAACAGCCAACACACTATGATATAAAATCTGCTGTAGCTTCGTTTAAATATCATAAAGTAATTTTAATTGACTATTGAATGCTGTCATGCTATCTGTGAACTAGGCTGAATGTTCCTGCTAGCAGTTGATGAGTTAGTGTGTAAGTTGTGTGTTGATGGCATGATGTTGTGATGCATGGTGTTGTCTTGTCCGAGTAGAGTGGTGCACACCCTGAGCTCGTTTAACCTCTACGAGGATGCAATAGAAGATTCACGTGATCACCATCATGATGACCTGCTAGCAGCCATCACCGAGGCCACCACACAGTGAGTGACGAGAGCATGTTTTACAGTTTCACTGGTTACTTTATTATAGTGATCCTAACTTATGTTTGCCATAGAGCAACTTTAAAGTACCAGTTGAGTAGCTTTAATTTTACATTCTCAACTGCACAGTTACCTTTCAGTTCAATAATATCAGAAAACATGCATACATTTATACAGGCTTGAGAAAAGTGTTTGAGTGAAATTAAAAATTTCCTTTATATACGCTTTGCCTCATTCTAGAATGAATTACTAATATGGCATATAATTCATTGCTGTTCTTGTATTTATGCTTATTAGTATCAAATACTCGTATTGCCCTAAGTGCCATATGTTTAACCGCTTTCCTGAGTGTGACAGCAAGCAGAGGACATTAGTGCTCAGAATCCCTGTTAAGGTTTCTGTTAGGTAGTACATGGAGAATTTTCCTTATGATCAATGTTTAGTGGTCCCTACCACCATTAATGGCAGTAGCAGTTAGCATGTGACATACACAATAAACAAAGCTCTAGGTGTTGTCAAAACCAATTAGTAGGAAGCCCACCACATGACATCACAGCTTCTCAAACAGTCCAAGACAGTGAAAGGACTTGTGGAACTTCCACTTGCGAAGGCTGTTAATGGCTCATGATGTTCATGTTTGTATAGAATAAATCTGTGGGATAAGTCAAGGCATTGTCCTGTTTATGGTTTTAGAGTACTAGATTGCCCAAACTATGTACACTGAATTTTTTTTAAGTTAGCATTCATGTCATCATATGAATGAGTAACAAGCAAGTTGGCCATTTATGAAGCAGAAAGTTAAGACTTACATTAGGCCTAGTGTGGGACAAAACACTATGCAAGTAGGCACAATCAATACTCTTCATGCAGAGATTGACCATCTCCCTTTAAACTACCTGTGTCAAGTAATGCTTCGATGATGTGACTTTTCGAAGGATATCTTTCTGAATGTGATATTTCAGTTGGTTTTCATCACCCCCATAGTTTATAGCATCAGTTTTAGGTACTTTCTTAAGTGTAGTGACTTTAGATGTTGATAGTTGGCTCTTGAGTAAAACACCATTTTCTTTTTTTTTTTTCTTGTGAAAGGTCAAATGGCATGTGTGCCTCTTTCTTCTGTAGTTACACTGTGGAACTGTTCAACTTCATTTTGCCTAATTTTTATAATGCATTTCATTAGATGCAGGTCTATCATCACTTGAAGAGTGGGTGACAAATTCGTTGTTTCTTTCTCCATTAGGCCTGAAGATGATTTGCCTGTAATTGGTGCCAGTTTTTATATTGTTTATATGAACTCTGGGGATGTGGTTTCAGTGCATTACACATGACTGCTAAAGAATAAATGTGAATGACTAAGACCTTGTCTTTGTTCCTGGCACTTCCTTCCAAAAATGTGAAGTGGCAAACAAGTAAGAAAGAAAGAGGAAATTAACTCTTCCATTTACATGGTGTAGATTTAGTGTATTCAGCCTTTTCAGCTCATACAGAGCAATTTGTATTATTGTTGCATGATCTTTATGTGGGAATCACATGGCAATCGGAGTCTGACATGTCCCTGGGTGATCCTAAAGATATGAGGGAGAAGAGATATTGAATTTTTGTCTGGGGTTGATGACAGATTAGATGTTTAAATGGCAGATTAGATAATTAAATGATTATATGATGGATTTAAAGGCAAAGCAAACATAGCAAAGCTGCAGACCACAGAAAACGGGGCACTCAAAACAATCACTGGCTGCCTTGCAGCTACCAGTATTCAGTACCAGCCCAGCAAAGCAAAAATATTTCCTGTACACTCTCACTTCAGTGTGCTTGGCATCCAGATTTTTGCAACCTTCTCACCCAAACCATGCCATAACCAACAACCAACTCCCAAGTACAAACAAAATTGTTTACCCTTGCTTCACACTTCAGCAGCCCATACCCATAGATCCCCCTCTCCCAACAAACATGTTATTGACAAAATATATACAAACTATATGATGCAACTTCCACACTCAAGACACTGAACACTAACATTTCATTTGTCCTTTACTCACCTCGTTCAGTAATACAAACAACATTGCATTTCTTGGTCTGTGGTCCTACATGGTGGACACAGCCAGGGCTTCCTGAGAGCTAGGAGAGCCCCAAAGAAGGGGATCCTAGTGCAAGAAGTAGGTAAAGGCTAAATGTCTTGTGTCTACTGTGGAATGACATCATAAGCAAAAGGGTCATGTGTGGTGTCTGTTTTGTGTTTGTACTCTTGCAGTAATGTTGTTTGTGAAGGGTCTGTCTTGGGGAAAGTTTGTTGAGAATGGTGTAATGGGGATGATATTTTAGTGTTTGATGGATGATATGCACATGATTGTATTTGATTTGTTAGTATTGGTATGGTTGAAGGATATTATATAATAATAATGCCTGCATGGGTTTCTGCATATAGTCACTGTGTGATGCTGGTTTGGGTGCATCCTCTGTTAGTTGTGAGGGCTTTGATTTATTTTGTTTGTACTTCCTGTGAGTTGGTTTTTGGTATGGTATGGGACCAAGCTGGGGAGGTATTGTGTACTGTTGTCTGTATGAACTTTTTTGTAGAACAGAAAGTGTCTTTTTGATAGATATATTTTGTTCCTGTAAGTGTTCAGAGTTATTGTGAAACTTTGGTTGGAGTTTGGTGTGGTACATGTTTTTTTTAATGTTGAGTGGTGATTCCATTTTGTGTTAGTGTAGGTTTCTGGCTAATGTTTGCATGTTGTTTCACTGAGGATGTTTGCATGTTGTTTGGTAGTGGGGACAGTATTGTGCTGTATAGCCTAAGCTTCATGAATGGGTGAAGGAGCAATGTACCCTGTATGAATTTCTTTTTTTTTTTTTTCATATTTAATCACTATTTCTTGCATTAGCTGGCTAACACCAGGAACAGACAAAGAAAGGCCACATCCGCTCACATTTATTCTCTAGCTGTTTTGCAATGCACGAAAACCACAGCTCCTTATCCACAACCAGGCCCCATAAACTTTTCTATAGTTTACCTCGGACAATTCACATGCCCTGGTTCAGTCACTGACAGCAAATTGACTCCTGTATACCACATTGTTCCAGTTTACTCTGTTCTTATACATGCCATTCACCCTCTTGCATGTTCAAGTTTCAGTCACTCAGAATCTCTTTCACTCCATCCTTCCATCTCCAATTTGGTTTTCCCATTCTCCTTATTCCCACCTCTCCTGACACATATATCCTCTTTGTCAACCATTCCTTACTCATTCTCTCCATATGTCGAAACCATTCAGTATGCCCTCTGCAGCTGTCTTTACCACAATCATTTTTATTACCAAATTTCTCTCTTATCCTTTCATTACTTACTCAATCACACCTCCTCACAATGCATATTATCCTCAAACATTTCATTTCCAACACATCTACACTTCACACAACCTTATCAAAAGCCCATGCTTCACGTCCATATAATATTGTTGATATGCTTTACTTTTTTATGGATTGTTTATAGTTTATTGTTTCAGTTTTTTTTTAATGAGGTTGGTGATTGCATTATTTTGTGACCAAAAAGTATTTTTGTTCTGTGTCATGCTGTTATTATATGGGTAGGACTTTTATGCTTAGTGTATTGTTTTGTTTAGCTTGGTTGCAACTTGCTGGTATAGGTGTGGATTGATATTCTTCTTATATAACAATCTGGAAAGAGCCTAAACTTGGGCATAATCCCAGAAGGTTTAAAACTGACACGCAGAGTATCCCTCCATAGAGGAAGAAGCAGAAGTCCCAAGAAACTATCAGCCAGTATCACTAACACTACACATCCATAACATTTTCAAGATAGTCTGAATACTTGTATTAACTGATGTCTTGGAATCAAATAATCATTACGTATCCCGGGGCAGCATGGTTTTAGAATAGGAAGATAATACCTCTCGTAGTTGCTTGATCATTACCGTTAAACTGTAGAGGTGCTGGAGGACAAACAAAAATGCTGATGTCATATATTCAGAAGCTTTTGCTGAGTGTCTTAGTATACAGAACATATGAAATGGTAATACTTGGAAAAGTGGGAAGATAGATGTGCAACTTCTTAACCCATTCTGTGAGTTGGATATGGTTGTTACAGGTTTGTCCAGTTTGTGTGGGCCCTTGCTTTTGTAGGTTTAAACTTAATGTTTTTAAGGGTACTTCAGTGAGGTTGCTGTGATAACCATAAGTTAACAACAGCCATGATACATATAACTCTATAAAAGAAAAGCATCATAGTCTTCCCGTAACAGGTGATCACATCTCATCCCGTAAATCACATTTAACAAAATATTTAGGGCTATTGACACAAATAGTATCAGTTGTGGAAGGTTGATAAATCACTTACAAAGTGTTGAGAGGAGTAATGTCCACTGTTATGTCCAGAGCACATAACAGTGACAATGGGCTTGAAACAACTCATAGGATGTCAGCAGATTTACTGCATGTCTTTATCCCTCCTCACTGCCACATGGAACAGGCCACATATTAAGTTGATTTTAGTTTGTTTTTGCTTTGTTTCATAGTTGTACAGGTATGTTTTGTATTCCTAGGAGTGTAGATGTATGATATGGCCCATCATGGGCCTTTAGACATCTTTTTTTAGCAGATTGTACACAAATGTAAATTGACACCCTATCACTGTCACGTAGGGTGAGTTTGTGACTGTTTCTAGAGCATGTACGCAGTATTGTATTTTTTTTATGTGTTTTATTGTTTCATAGTTGTCAAGGTGTATTTTATATTATCTGCTGGTTATTTTGCAAAAATTTCCTCATATCCCCCAGTGCAGCTGGAGGAGGAGGTATGGGTACCCATGGCTCCACAGAATAGCTTAACTAATAGACTGTGAAACTCTGTTGTTAATCATACAGTTTCCAGTGCCTCCAAAGTAAAAGCTTAGTTGCCTACAGAGGTGTATTTACAGAATTATGTTTCTCATTTTCATATCAGACATAGATGAAAAGATGGACCACAGTTTAATTTCATCCTTTGCTGGTGATACCAAAATAATTATGTAGATTTCATCCTTAAAACATATTGAAAATTTACACACAGACATCAGTCAAGCCCTCTGGTGAGCCACTGATAATAGCTTGTTTTTTAAATTTGAAAACTTTCAACCACTCCTTTATGGGGATAGTGAAGAAATAGGAAACAGTACCTAATATCAGACAGAAAAGGATGCCATCACAACCAGGAGAGCACTGTGAAAGACCTAAAAGTAATAATGTCTGATGACCTTACCTTTAGCAGACATAATAGAGCAACAGCTGCCTCCTCCAAAAAGAGGGTGGGCCCAGTTTTATGGGCCTTCATGATATAAAATCAATGATAGTGCTCTTCAAGGCATTAATATCAGTACTGTCTCGAACAGAATATTGCTAGGAGCTAACATTTTCTTTCAGGATCCATGAAATGCAGTGTTAGAAAGTGTATTAAGTCCTTTCACATCCAGCACTGATAACTCCTGGGAATGACTGAAAGGGGTGAAGTTATACTTGCACGAACACAGATAATAGAGATGTAATATAGTTTACACCTGGAAATTACTGGAAGGCATGATTACCAGTTTGTACTCAAAAATAGTTCCTTAAAATGGTATATTGTTTGCCCTTGAAATTGTAAGGTGCAGTACTTTAACTCATTTTCCCCCCTGCTCCTTATCTAAATACTTGTTAATACTTAATATTAAACTTAGTTTCCCTCAAAATTTGGATCCATACAGCATCTTGGAATGGGGAAGTTGTAAACTGGTAAATTCAGTAGTGCAAAAATGCAGTTTCTACCCATGTCTTATTTTAAATTTCAATCATTTCTTAGTTTTTAATTTCAAAACACTACAGTTTATTCCATCCAATAGCATAAAGTTACTGGGCTTATCTATATCCTCTACTGTGTCTTTGAAACCTTACATAATGAACATCACCACATCTATGTCCCAGAAGCTGTGGGTGTTGTATAGTTGCCAAAATTATTTTCCTTTTGAGTAGCTATTCCATATCTACAGGGGTCTCATTTGCCCCAGCTTGAATTAGTGCTTGCATTTCTAGGGTGGCTTTTCTTCCATCCCTGTTGCTTTATCAGTTCTAATGCAATGCCTCTCTTCAACTATCCCTTTATATTTGCCATAATATTGCTTCCTTATCTTTGTTCTGCTAGTATTATTTTGATCTCAGCTTCCTTGAGTTTTTTGTGTGTGATGCAGTCAGGGAATACAACTGGCTGTTGCTTTTCATAGTTTTTGTCGGGAGACCAGCCACATTATACATACCAACGAGAGAGTGGATGTGACCAAATGATGCCATTTCTTCATCTGTTTGTGCTTCTTCCTCACTAATGCAGGATATGGAAAACATGTATGAAGAACAAATACATATATATACCTTCTCATGTCTTTCCCAATAACTATGACCTGGCTTTTTTTAAGAGACATGTTTTTCACTTTCTCAAAA
>JAUUDW010073060.1:0-16195 GCA_032361385.1 Panulirus guttatus
AGAGAGAGAGAGAGAGAGAGAGAGAGAGAGAGAGAGAGAGAGAGAGAGGGAGAATCATACTCTCTTTTCGGTCATTAAGGAGGGAGAAGTCAGAGAGTTCGGATGTGCACCTTGACTGGCTTCCTGCCCGAGTCAATCCGTCTTTAATGTAACAGATCACCTGAGGCTCAGGACTCGGCTGATGCAAGACCAGTATCTGGCTGAGGCCTTACTGAAGTGCTCTCACAGGGTATTAGCAAACAAGAAGACTATATTACATGTTCACTATTCCGTGAAAATGAAAGCCATTTCATGCTGGATCATATTTACAGTGGTGCAAATATCAGTAAGCTTAATGGAAGATATTAGTTTTGACATGACCAGGAAGCAAGTGGTAGATGGTTGGAAATTTCTAAGATATGTCACCAAAATCAAAGACTAGCCCTTGATCCACAATGAAATAATTTCATTATAACTTCAGATCGTCAGAAGTAGTAACTACAGTAACAGTTTAAAGTTTTCAGGTGAGTAAATCGTTACTTGTGAGTTTGCCTTCCTGGGTTATCTCCCTGAACGTTTGATATTTAGGATTAAGTCTCACATCAAGAATCTGCGACCAAGTACCCGTCTGGGGAATCAATGGGAAATTGAGGAACAAGAAGAGAAAGGACAGGGGATGGACGGAGGATGCGACAGGGGGTGGAAGAGGAGAAAGAAAACGACTGACAGAAGAGGATGAAGGAGTGAAAGAAGTAGGACGTGGGAGGGAGAAGAAAGGGGATTGAACTCCCAAGCCAATTTCCTCCTTGTAAGCTTCGTGGACCTTCGAGGAAATTCTTCTGTCAGATAATTTTCTCTCTATAACAAGGTAAGCTTATTAACCTGAGCAGCAGATGGTGTGGCCCGAGCTTGCTCTCAGTCCAGAGAAGTTGAGAGACTTAGGGAGAGTGTTCAGCAGGATCCTGGGAGGTGGACGTGGGTGGTGAAGAGAGTTGCAAGGAGAGTTTAGGAGGATCCTGGTGGATGTTGGCGTCGAAGTTACTTGTGCTGGAGAGTTCAGGTGGATCCTGTTGGACGTTGGTGGAGAAAAGACCCTCAGGAGGACTTCGGTCGACGTGGGAAGTATAGTGTACTGTATCCTAGGCTTGAAAGAAATTGTTGAGGAGGATCTTGGTTGATATGGTGGAGTGTGTTTGGTAGGAATTCTGGTTGACACGGTTGGTCAAGAGGACTACTGGTGTGTGGTCAGGATGATCTTGGTGGATGTTCATGGTGAGAAGACTCGTAGGTAATGCTCAGGAGGGTTGGTTAAAATGGGTGGTGAAGAGGCTTTCGGGCAGTGATAAAGACGAGGATCATGGATGACGAAGATGAGGAAACGTGTGGGACATGAAGCTAATATGAAGCGTGTCAAACTTGCTTAAGTTAACTTATTTCTTTTTTCTTTTTCATTGAGTGGTTCTGAAATTTCTGTGTGATATCTATTCCGTTATGTACGACTGCCACAAAATTCATTTGACTTAAAAGGATAAAAAAAAGTCCCTAAAACAAAGAATAAATAAAAGTTATTTCCCGATTTGTAAACCTTAAGTGCTTTATCAATTTTATAGATATTCATATGCGTTTTTGATATATAGATCAGTAAATATATATTCTGTATTAGGTAGAAAAATGAGACTAAGAAATTACCACAGAATATAAGATACATATTTAAGGAAAAGAAACTTTCAAACATGATTTAAAGAAGTCGTCAACTACATTAGAAAATTTTAGTGTCGGAACAATGGTTATCATATATTATCTAAATAGAAAAAGACAAAAGAATCTACTTAAAATGACGATATTGGAATTTAAAGAAGGAACGCCTGACGCTTAAAATTCCCAGTAAACACAGGAATGACTTATTACCCTGACTGTCATCATGTCGGACCCAAAAATCGAAACGCGTTTTTATGGATGTTTTTCCGAGGCGCGTTTTTAAGGATTCCTTTTTTTTTTTTTTTTTTTTTTTAGGAGAGTGGCATTTTTTATGAAATTTCTTATTCTTTTTTGGAAATATAAGTTGAAATGTATGTATGCTGAACATTTTTGTTCTGCAAAGGAAAAGGGAAAAATGGACCCTCCTATGCAAATGCACGAGAAAACTCCCATCGACTCAAACTGAACGTGTGAGAGAGGTGGAAATTATGATTAGAAATAAAGGAATGTTATTTTAAATACTTTATCTGTTCCCAGCGGAGATGAATTACCATAATCATTACACACACACACACACACACACACAAATTTAATGATTTTACTATGAGCTTTGCTCTGAAAATCTTAATTTCTGAAATACGTCCGTCTTTACTTCAGCTGTAGTTTAACCCAGACTGACATAGTGGCAAGATTTTATGCCATTGCACTCTTAACAGAAACCATTCAACTTGGCTACTAGGTATGTGAGAGCAGACATTCTATACACGGTAATCTCTTAGGCTTTAAGTTGCAACACGCTTCATCACTAGAAGCAGGAAAGGCTTATCTTAAGCCTTGTCTAATGAAACAGGCAGTAGTTCGACCAACCTACTTAACCGGGATAACTTATGCTCAAATTTGGTATCTGAAATTAATGCTTTACTGGCCGGTTACTCATCGAGTATATCTTATTCACTCAGACGTACGTTCCAGTTACATACCGAATTATTATTTTCTCTCAGTCATACGAACCAATACCGTAACAAATTATATCATTTTCACTCAGTTATACAAACTAGTTACGTTTCGAATTATCATTTTCAACAGATTTGATGGATTGTTATCCTGCGGGCGTGTATCTTAACTTGGATTTATTACAAACTGAACCAAAAGTCGTCACTGTTTCGTCTGGGACCCCCAAACACTGTCCTCTGGTTGGCTGGGTAAGAGACACGATCTCAAAAAGTGATTCATCTTTTTTACCAGTGAGTTTGTCAGTACTGGTTTATGATGATGAGTCCTTGTGTGTGTGTGTGTGTGTGTGTGTGTGTGTGTGTGTGTGAATATTGATAGAATATGGCACATCGAATTCAGCTTTGTCATTTGGTTTGTATGCCACATTGACAAACAAAAAGAAAATAAATGCTACTTTTGCTTTTGGGGGCTTTACTGTTACTTCTCTGCTTAGTAACCTAATATGTAGAAGGACCAACCTGGTGTTAAGATCCCCTGATATATTACCTCGTTCCTAGTAGGTCAAAATGAACTCACCTCCCAGACGAATAGGAAATTCAATGTGATTTCCATGAGTCTCATTAGGCAAGTCAAAATATATCATATCTTAATATGAATTCCCTCATGATGTGAATACCAGAAGGAAATACTCATCCGCTACTTCCGTACTATAAAAGTACTTCTTTTGCATCATTCATAACAAGTTTCTTGCTTAGTTTCATGCTATGGTCTCTGGATGGTCCTCCTCCTCCATCCTTCGAAGGTTAGTTCACTATGTCAAGTTGATTGAAAAGCTTAAAGTTGCCCTCACGTTTGAATATTTCAGTGCTTTTACTGACCTGGGAGAAAAGATTCAAGTGTCTTGTTAAGTATTGGTGACTGACAGTCAAATTTTTCTTTGAGAGAATCCAGAAGGTTTCAGAATTCACGCTGTCAGTCATAGCTTACATTATCATCCTTGTGGTAGTGTATAGTGATAGCCTAGTCGTTGGCGCTCTTGCCGCTAGCAGAAAACATTCTCTCCGACATACCTGGTAGCCTGTGTGGACTGGCGCCCATAACTTACAAAAAGCGTTTCTGTTCACGTCCAAAAGCTTTTAGAGAATTCGCATATCTTTATTTTATTTCATTTTCTTATACTGTTGTATCCTTGGAGGGAGACGTTTCTCTCCGCTGAGGAGGTTCAAAAAGCAATTCATCCCCTGGGGATGCAAACTCAAGGGGACCCCAAGCAGATGTTCATTGTTGAAGCGTATGTTTATGTTTTGTGATGACGAAGTCTGGTGCTTATATATCATCATAATAGATAAGTGTTCTATGTCCAAGATTCTATTTTTGATAGATATGTCTAGAAGTAAATCACCAGGCCAACGGCCATTGCAAAAATTAATGATAACATATCTATACCCATATCTATATCTATATCTATATCTTTATCTGTCTATTTATCTATCTACCTATCTTGCCAATGGTAAATGGAAAAGGTAATAATGACATATCTATATCTCTATATCTATATCTATCTATCTATCCATATATCGTTCTATCTATCTATCTGTCTATCTATCTCTCTATCTATCTATCTGTCTCTCTATGTATCATGTCATAATTTTCCTCATGCAGCAACCTCACCAAACCTGCCTTTCCTGCAGAGGAAAGTTGTGATTTGCATGAATGTCTTCCTTCCCTGGACAGGTTCAGCTGAATCTGTCTGGCCAGTTTCTGTCGGCCGCTGTCTGACAGCTGGACATATTATCACGATATTTGTCTTCATTTTCAAGTCGACACAACAATTCAGAAAATGTACGTCATACAGAAATCGTTCCAAGGTCCATTCTATTCTCAAAAATTCCCTTTTCCCAAATCTTCACTGTCAGCTTGTTTATGTGGACGTATGTGAGGATATGTATGAGTTTGCTAGAAACTATTCCTCAGTGGCTAACAGCCAGTGATGTCAAGCTTATGGTGAACAGTCTGTATAATTGCAAAAATGGGACAGTAAGATTAACTTATAAAATTTTGGTTATTTAATGCGTATTTTTCTCTCACACACACAGTATATCAGAGAGCCATAACATTTTTTTCTTTTCTCAGTCTACCTTAACAAACGTGTATATATAGAGAGACGCAGGATTTCAGTACGTATGTCATCTCATAATACAAAAAATACAGGTTAAATCTTTCGTGGCAGAGGGAGATAATATGAAAAGTACGACAATTTCCCCGTAAATTATGAGAGTTCTATGTGTTTCATCTCAATCACGTTGCCTACAACTGTCATTTGTAATGTTGCTCAGTCGTGCACACGGGGGAGAGTCATGGCCCGAACACAGTCTCTGCAGGGTATCACCGAAGCTCATAATACTGGTCCCGAGTGATTTAATTTGACATAGAAATTAGTGTTTCACTACGGTCCTGCACGTCTGGTCTCCCAGTTTATATCACGTCCAATAACGAGCAGGGGCGGAGAGCTCATGTGTTATATCTGGATGTCAGTAAATGGCCTTTTCTTTGATGTTATTACTGCGCGGGTCGGCTCACACCTGCTTCATTCTTCTGACTGTTACCATGACTGTCGCTCTAAATATCTGACTGTCTGTATCATTCTTCCTACCCTGTTGAACAAATGTCTCTCTACGAAGACTGGCTCCGTTATTAAGCTTATATGTTTCGATGTGTCGATTGTCTCGCGTGCTCGGTTCCTCGGTCGACCAGCCTTGACCACGAACGAAGCTTCGAAGCTTCGATCATTCTGGGCACTTTAGCGGTTGGACGTAGTCCACATAAACACATCTTCCATTATATGACTACTCCCATCCCACCAACAAGACCTTTCCCTCCTACGACCCATACCCCTTGCATGGGTCATTCCTCCCCGACGTGTAGGGACGCGCATCTCCTTGCCACCTCAGCTAGTTTGTTGTGATCTAAGAATAATTCTTCTCCATGTATATCGTCCATATGCTTTAAGTTCAGTGGACCAGTCGCTAAAGCGGTGACCCAGATTTACGTGTTTTTATTTCCTTTTCTACGTTAACGATATGATGAGAATTTAACGGTAAAATGATTGTCCATCAACACACTGCCGATCTCGCAGTATTACCATCAGTCAGTGTGTACCTTTGCTCTCAAGCACTGCTTGTTTTGGACAATATATTTGCCTCTCGTAATGGCCATTAATACCAGAATAACGCTGTGGCCTCATCACTCGCTCTGTTGACAGTCGTTTACTAATATTTGCACATGTCAAATACACTCTCCGGCCCATACTGGGATCTATGAATGCGATAGTAACGAGATGTATCTAGAGCTACCTGACTCTATGTATCATCATTACTGGCATGGAAATCCAGGGAGCGTTTTCTTCGTTGGAGTACTGGAACTTCGAAGCTGCATCCCACGCAAGAGGAGCTCTTTTGTATGTTAGGTGAGATGGCACTGGCAGCTGAGGCCCTAATCTTTCTCAGATCTCTCTATCTGCTACAAGACGTTGGTCTAAGGTGATGTTCCTTGTGATCTTTATCAATATCGTGTTATTTATGTTTTGTTTATTCGACATGCCTGCTTCTGCATGCGACAGACACGCAAGGTAAAGAAGTCCTTCAGTATGAAGTGAAAAGCAACAGCTGGTAGAAAATGGGCATTCTGATGATAGCAAATATGTTCATACTCTGAGCAATGCTCCTTCGCTGGCCAATTTTTCCTGAAGTATAGCTCAAAAAGTCTCCTTTTGGTGCAGTGTTCTTGCCCCACCACACCAGTGAGTTTATATACGTCGTTCGAGGGTCACAGAGACTGAAGGGATGGTAGAATGTGTCTCTGCCTCAATGTTTCTCGGTATTTGACCTTCATCATAGACAGAGCCGAGCAGTTGAGTCTTACGCATCTCCCCTTCACCACGACGCGGTTCCGTCCTCATTTCATCGTCTCAGACAATAGCTTCCTTGACTCACGCGTTCAGATGATGAACAAGAGTTATATGGACACGATAAACGTCATCTTCGTACCATACTAAAGGTATCTCCTTACCTCTGAAGCGAGGCACATGTGGTACTATTCTGAAGGACGCTGAACGATACTTTCAGCTGACTATCAGCTGTGCGGATTTTCCTTCAGTCCAGTCCATCTCTGTTGAACGTATTGAGAAGAGTATATATATCTCTTTGGCTAATTCTCGCGGATTCCTCCATATTCCCGTCCTCACCATCTCTCTCTCTCTCTCTCTCTCTCTCTCTCTCTCTCTCTATTCCGCTCCCGCGAGAGTTGGATACACCTTCCGCCCCAGTGATCGCAGCCGAGCAACCTACCTGGACAACATGCTTAATCAGCTCCCTCTATGCTGTAGATTCCCTCTCCTCATCCTCTCTTGCTTATACGATCTCTCATTCCTTCTGTCATCCTTTATCTTCTTTTACTCGGGAAATAGCGAATACATAAGAATATACACATATATAAAACGAAGGATCATTGCATGCCAAAACACTTAAATTTCCTGGGATAAACCTTGTGAATGCTAAGTGTTTTAATAACATTAAAGTACTAAGAATTTACTTCATCAGTAAAGGGCCTGTTATTTCATGACATTTACCAACATGATAATCCCTGTTATCGTTATCCTTCACTCTGGCAAGTTCTTTATTCTTTGATAATTATAAAGAAAATAAGCCACTCTAAAGAAATTACTTCCTTTCCTGCCGTCATAATTGACTTCAAGTAATATGTTTTGAATCCTTCACGTACTCAACTGCCAGCGCTCTCCACTCGGAACCTGATATCATGTGCATATCGATACTTTTTCCCTCTTTCACCTTTCCTGCGCCACAAGTTTTATAGGTTCTGAAGCTCTTCCCACCAGTCTCTCTCTCTCTCTCTCTCTCTCTCTCTCTCTCTCCCTCCAGATTTTTCATTCACTCGCACCCCCTGTGTCCATTTAAGTCACTGGCACAGTCTCTTTTTAAAAAGCTTTCACTGTGTACGATGAAATCATTTGCTTGTACCGAAACCCATCTGGTTCTCTGGTTCTGTGCAGTACTCGCGGTCGAGTGTGTGTGTGTGTGTGTGTGTGTGTGTGTGTGAGAGGTCATCGTGGTTCACATTTCCCCCTCACCCATTCTATTAGCCAGTGATCATATATGACCACCTGGGACCCCACCAGTCCCCACTGACGTTGAGACAAATCGTCCTCAATTCATCAAGTCATATTCATCACCGTCCTGTAATGGTTGGGAACTTGGGGTGAGAAACCACTCAAATCCTTCATAACTAATATCGTCGAAGTGTGAGTGGTCATCAGCTTCTCCTATCCCTTTTCCTTTCCCTCCTTCACACCAATTCTCTTTCTATCCTCCTCTCTTTCTATCTCACTTCCTTCACGAATGATAATCAATACCAGGACACACGCTCTTGCCTCGTTCCAGTCCCCATATCCTCGATTATACGGGTAAAAATTGTGCAGTGTTTTGTTCTCTTTGTTGGAGGAGGAGGTTCTGCAGTGGTTATTTACAGGTGGGGGAAAGAAGACACGGTAATAGTAGTAGTAGATGCCAAAGCGAATAGGGGAGAGCAGCAGAGAGAGAGAGAGAGAGAGTAGGCGAGAGTCCCGAAGGAGATAGACAGTGTCAGACAGAAAGGGCCATGTGAAGAAATGGTAGACAGAGAGAGACGGGAGGACAAACATTCTAGCCCCTTGATCTTGGTTGACAGGTTTCAGATATTGGCCACGTTCTGCTTAGCCATACCTGATTTCACCCGACTTTCTGCAAGTTGGTTGTTCTTCGAAAAATATAATCACTGTATTTATACAAAGAGGGTATTTTCACTCCACGTTTGCGTGCGCCGAGAACGCTGTCACGTTTCTATACACATCGGAAACCGATGAGCAAATCGTGGCACGAGAAGTTTCACAAAGCATCTCGTTTTTACGTAACTCGTGTAAATTTTGTTTTGTGTCCGAGTCACCGTTTAAGGGCTACATGAGTTTTAAACATCATATTCATTCATTAGGAGCGATGAATTAAGATAGAGTAATGTAACTGATACAAATGCAGTTCAAACGGTAAGTAAGCACACTTGTTGGACATGAACCGAAGCATTTCCTGAAGAGTAATTGACCTGTATTTCCACTGGGATCTCTGGCGTGTTCGCTAGGGCTGAAGAATTACTAGGTCTCTGTTTCATGTGCGATTACCTTTGCGGGTGTGGCCATGCGAGAAGCGCAAGTGGTTAAAACTAAAAAGAAAACTGCATAATAGAAAGTGTGGAATAAAATGAATTATGAATACTTTGGGCTCACGCTGGATAATTAGATTCAAATGGTCTATGCATTGCTTCGGTGGCGATTGGTACGTCAGACAGAGATATCAAAGGGAGGCTAAAATGAATGTTGGAGTGAAAGGAATACTTAATATGAATAGGGATATTACAGAGTGAAACCGCTTTGACGTATACAAATATCGTCATGACTTTCTGATGGTATAGACGTATACGTCAGTCGGTATCGCGTGAAAATATAAGAGTTTGTGTGTCTGCCGTGTCAAAACTATTTTTCAAAAAACATTGGTAGGACCCAGATGTAAAATACAAATTGTGGAAAAGGATAGGCGGGGTTTTGAGGGAATTAAGTTAATCTTTATATAGATGAATTTATATTAATTGATATCGAGAACTATTTTTTTCGAGCTGTTGAAATACACTCCTACAAAATTACTTGTCCCACTTTTTATGAAACTGTTTTGGTTAGTAAAGACAAAGTTTTTTTTCTTTTACATTTTCAGACGTAAGCAACCTCTTTTTACGAATATGTAAATAGATCTCACGTCATATTGCCCGTGAACTGAAGCCATCCTTTTCGGTCATAGGCTTCGCGCATATTATTCTTTCTGAAACTAATTGTAGTCGATACTTACAGGTGAATCTTTCAGAATCTTTCCCCGCTTCTTTGTTAATCAGTAATGGAATAGATTCTTTATGACAAGAGTAATTGCAGACTCCTCCCAGATCCAATGCACCGTAGGAATTCTTAGAGACTGAACTCAAAGCCCTCACATAATAGGACATTTGGCGCTCAAAAACTTAACCTTCTAGACACTCTTGGAGGCTGAAAATACATGAATTTTGGTGTACCTCTATCGCTCTGTTTATAGGTAGAGGTTACAGCAGGGCGATTCTGGTACCTGGTACTTGAGAGAGAGAGAGAGAGAGAGAGAGAGAGAGAGAGAGAGAGGGGGGGGCCGAGGGAGGGAAGGAGTCAAGTGGTCGCAGAGGTCGCTGAGGCAATACTAATTACCTAATTAGGAACGGTGAGATAGAGAGCGAGAGCGGGACAAAATTCCTGGTAAGGGGCGTGAGAGAGAGGGTGTCGAGTGAGGAGCCAGGTTTTTGAAGTCTTACAAATTACAACTTTACTGAATTTCTGAACTCGGGAAGTTGAAGCCCTTTACTTATTCTTTTTATTTTCTGTGCGTCTCGTTACGAGCAGCCAAAAGGAGATCAATGTGAAGCAAGGAATCGCCGGATAAGGAAAGAAAATGATTCGATCATCAGCATACTTAGGAAGGCGAAAGACGCCAGTACTGACCGAACAATCAATCAGTCGATACGAAACTTTGTATTTCTCCGATTCCCACATCCTCAGTAACAGCTAGGTAGGTACTGGATAGCTCTTGGCACAAAGATGATAATATAAGGTGTACTTAAAGGGAACTATACTGCATCTGGTGGGGAGTTCTGACTTCCCTAGGTAAGCATATTTAACCTTTTTCATGTTATATACACCTATTTCTTTTTTCTCTCTCTTTTTAGTGTTCTGTCAACTATGATGTTATTCACTGGACATTTTACATATACAGCTCTCCAGATATAAAGATGTTCCAAGTGCAACACATCGACTGACGTGAGCCACATACGTTTATGCATTTTTGAAAGCACACATGGCAAACGCCCCATAGAAAAATATTACTATAGAACGTTTTCCACAGAAATACAGTCCGACAAACGTCTAATTCTTTCGTGAAAATAAAGATACAAAACGTTTCCTACGAAGGTCGTTGAGAGCATTGCCCGCAAGGGAGATACAAAATTCTTAAAGCTAAACAACTGGATTCGACGTTTACTGACATAAATTGTAAAAGGAAATACTTTATAGAATCATTTCATCCAGAATGCTCGAATATGTTACTAACGAACTTATTTTGCCCTACACTACATCATTTAACCCTAAGGTTAATACCTGCACCATGATCGATACGTGGTTCATAGACTCTCAGTAAAATGTAAAAGAGACGTCAATGTGTACAACAAAAGCTCAACAGTACTGTGTCTTTTCACGTGGAAGGAGTGCTTTTCTGTACAACATTCTGAATCTTCTTCCTGATGGTCTCTTGCCGGTATATTAGTTTTTTTTTTTTATGTTAGCTGAGACGGCAACCAGGATTCGAACCTATGCGCTCGACCCTGGGCGGCCCGTGGATGCGTCAAGGTCAGGGACGCTAACCGATACACCTCGGTTATTTCTTTTTCTCTTCTTCTGTCTTTATTGTTGATTCTTGACGTTCTTCTCTGGCCTGTAGCTTTAAAAGGGAGTGGCTCGAGAGATCAATGCCAAGCTCATCATCACTTCCCTATATGTATACAAGCATACATACACAATCATATGTATGAATATATAAGTATATATACCTACTCGTAAATAACATCCACCAGAGTCACTTCATACGATACTCTCTCACCCCAACTCTCATTTTCCCTCTTTTTCAACCCTTGCATCTTCCTTTTGACCTCCTGCCGCTCTCTCTTATACATCTCCCTGTCATTTGCACTCCTTCCTTGTAAGTATCGTCTGAACGCCTCTTTTTTCTCTTTCACCAATAACTTTACTTCTTCATCCCACCACTCACCACCCTTCTTAATCTGCTCACCTCCCACCTTTCTCATGCCACATGCATCTTTTGCACATGCCATCACTGCTTCCCTAAATACATCCCATTCCTCACCCACTCCCCTCACTCCATTTGCTCTCACCTTTTGCCACTCTACAATCAATCTCTATTTTCCATTATTCTACTGACAACAATTGCTAAAAGACACTGATCTGTAGCTCAACACAATTCTATAATTTCTCAAAGACATAAATGACAATGCCCCTCTTCTGTTCCCTTGGCACTTTACCTTCCTCCAGTGACGTACTGAGCAGCATTTCAGGTAGCTTGTATTGCGTATATGTCCATTTCCTTGGTAACTGTTTTACTCACGTACACTCAGACGCTCAAAAGGGACCATTTCCTTGTGATGCCATGAACCGTAGATATAATTACCAAACTCCGAGCACGCACTGCCTGTGGGCCTGACGCTCTTGCCGATGGGTAGTATTCAAAAACTTTGACAGGGAAATTTACAGCTTTAAGATCGACCTCTTCCCTTGTTTTATCTGGGACCGAATGGCTGATAAAGGTGGGGTTATCAGCAGTGGCCACTTTAAGTACACTTTCATAGAGCATTTTCCTGTTCGACATATCTTTTCTTAGGTTTCATTTGACTGCCGAGGTTTTGTGGTGGCCTTATCATGTTCGTGAATGTAATCTCTTGTAACGAAAGATCTAATAACACGCACAATGTAGAGGTTAGGACATTCATTGACCGCCTTCAGGCACCGGTAAACATCATTAGCACTTTCAGATTTCATTCCTCTTTCTCTCTATCTAGTAGGGTTTACCCTTCCTTCTCCCTCTCCCACATCGCTCTTGCTAATCACTCCTTTTCTTTTCTCCTTTTCTGAATTCCCTGCTTAACTCGAAATATTTCACGATTCCCTTGCCCTTCTACAAGCAGCCTCATAAATACGCCTTTGCAAAAAGAAACGTGCGTTATGAGACTGTGCCCTACAGCAGGGGTGTGAGTGAGATTACCCCTCTGGCGATCAGAGATCAGACGAGGACTCATCATCAGCAGGACCTGCCTGTAGAGACGAGAGAACACACCCATCTGAAGACCCGACCAAGGGGTCTCCAGTATTGTACCCCGCGTCTCTTTCGACACCTGAACGAGATTATGAAATCTCATTCTGAATTGCCCGAGAGCTAGTAATTGACCCAAACGCTGAGTAATCACCTCCGCAGGTGAAAGGTTAGGGGTTAATAAGCCATCACGTGTGAGGTCCAACCTGTTTGGGCTCGAGCATACGAGCGGCAGAGGGAACTACGTCATTCTGTTGACATATAATGGAGAAGCGCGTGTCCATCAGTGGTCGAGATTAGAGCATAAACGATCGATATATATTTCTTTAATGGTCTCTGACGACCTGATTCCGTTTTGGAGGGTGGCTCGAGCGAGAGCAGAGAAGAGGGCTGGCACTTCTGCTGAAGGAGTTGTGGGAACGTGTGAAGAGTTGTAAGGAAGTGAACACCCCTAGACAGATGTGGGGAAAATGAAAGCACAGAGAGTTGGATGATTGTCAGAAGTTACGCTCCTCTGTAGTGAGATGAGTGAGGACGAGAGACGAGTGTCTCGAAAGGAGCTGACTGAGTTCAGTTGGAGGAAAATGGAGGGAAATGGACTAAATGCACAATCATCAAAAATAAAGTTAGGAGAAATTAAGTTGAAGAGAAGAGAGATTCTATCTTCAGACAAGAAACTGGGAAACTAAGCTATAGAAATATTGGAAATGTATGTGATTAAGATTATTCCTTCAAATCTCAGCCGTATGAAAAACGAAAAATGTTGAAAAAGTGAAATATTTCCCCCTTTCAATATTCTTTTTGAAAGGAGCTCAACAAATTGGAATATTTTCTGTTGGACGGTATTTGCTGAGCAGTGAGTACTTTTGCCTTTGAGTCCGCACTCTTAATGGACCTTTCGCTCCCTCCCATGAAAATTAATAGTTCCAGCTATGTCCATGTTTTTTTTCCTCAACTGCTGTACTGCTGTACTGTAGCGCTGGAGAAATAGAGAGCATTAGCGCTACAGTGCCCTCCCAACTCCCCTCAGCAGTGATGCAAAACACACCAGAAACAACAACAGCAACACTGTCCATCCAAACAGTGATACCAGCAGCACTAACAGTGAAATGACAGTGACTTGGCTGTGCTGCGGGGCATTGGCATAGAGGGAAGGTTAACGCAAGCGGGTGTTGAAATGGGGGGAAGAATATTCTGCCTCTCCGCGGAGGCACTGCACATCAGACTAGCTTTTAAAGAGGCCTTGAAAACCTAAGTCTGTCTGTAACGATGCTACTGGTGAACAAACTATACAATCTATACAATCTATACAGTCTTTACTTTGACATTAGTTCGTTGAATATATTCGGCTGTTAAGTCTGAGGCAGTATCAAAGAAAGAGAGAGAGAGAGAGAGAGAGAGAGAGAGAGAGACGCCATCACTTTTCTACACCCACAAAATTTCTTATGGTTCGGCATAGAGAAAGATCTGATCTGTGGATATATGGATTTAGCCCAGTATTTCCAATCAACACAGGCATAAATGTTCTGGATCTATATAACCATACAAGGTAGCGAGTAAGAAAAGTATCAACTGAAGTCTTTAAAAGGAAGTTTTAAGTACTGTTCAAGTTTATTGTATTCATAATTTAATTTCTCTATTGTCTACCTCTTTCACCATGACAAGACCTGCTTATCCTGCTTGTCTAGGAGGGCGACAGTGAAAACTGATGTGGTCTAGGAACGAAGTCCCAAGGCAGTGATGAGCAAAGGAGTGGCTCAGAGGTACATACCAAGCTAGAGAATGGATATGACTTCTTGGACTACAAATAAGCTAAGTGCAAACAGTGTGAGGCTTGGATGTAGGACGCCAAGCAAGACAGAGTGGCAAATGTTTCTCAGGAATATCGCAACAAAGGAGGGTGAGCCAGTCTGTGTTGTGTGGGGTACATTAGTATACCAGGCAGCGCTGAAGACAAAGGAACGACTCAGGACTCATCAAGGCTTCTTTTCTTTTACTGGAATATATGGACTACTCTCGGTAGGCAATCCAGGAATATTCGAAAGTGTCTCAGAAAGCGAGTCAAGCAACTGTCATTTAAGGAAAGGCTTGTTAACACGATTATTCAGCTAGGCTGACACGAAAAACCCTAAAATACCGATAGTCCTTTTCTTGGTAAAGCGTGTAACTAAAAAATTAATTTCCAGAGAATGCAAGCAGACTCAAAGAGGATACAAGTCGACCAACACATTGCGTTTGTATTTCCCTCAGGAGGTGATATCCACAGCCATCACAGGGAAGTCGTTGAGATCATTTCATCAAGTTTATCAACGTGCATGTCCACATCATTCTTCAGCCTAAAGGTGCGGTGCCTTTGCTGTAGGTAATTATAAGAGAAAGGGTCTCCGTATGTAAGAAAAAAAAAGAAGGAAATCCAATTCACTGGAATAGAGCATTTTTCAATTATTCGAATGACTTCGAATCATGCAGAGAAAAGCTCAGGAGAAACATGAAATCGTCTAAGATAACTGGACGATTGAAGTTTACAGATCTGGTTAACCTCATAACATTTTCTAAAGTGCCAGGCTGGAGAGCCGAGGGTAGGAGAAGAGGAGGCAAGTAAAAGGAGGTCCGATGACACGACCCAGATGAATTAGCGACGAGTCTTGGGTATTGTTCCTGAAGAAGCTGATAACTTGGCCCTTACTCTTCTGTACGTCGAAGCGAGCCGAGTAGTGGAGTGGAAGGGAGGTTCTGGAAGAAGAGAGACGGCGTTTCCTGGAACTAGATGAAAAAGTCGTGAGGATAACGGGAAGTTCTGGAGTCCAGAGGGAGAAATAGGAGGGTCTGTGATCTTGCTTTGGCTAAATAGAGTATCGTGTGGAAGATTCCTCCATTCCATGGATGGGCACTCTAGTTTTGATTGCGCGTCGCCATCATATATATACTTGTTGATGTGTATGATTCTAAATCGAGTACTATCTGCTTAATCTGATTCTCCAGCGAATCGTTTCTGCAAACATCATGATCGGGACACGCTAGTGACTGAATCACAAATCAATTTAACATTTTAATACTCAAACATTTGCATATTTCATAATCATTATTGGGGAGGTTGGCTGAAAGCTGTTCATTTGATAACTATAATAACATCAAAAATAAATAGATAAAAATTGATGGTTCGTACCTAATTATTCCGTTTATTTACTGTTCCCATTTACTATTCATTTTCATCATATTTTTTTGATAACTTTGTATGAAGTGACTCTGGTGGATGTTATTTACCAGTATGTATATATACATATATATATTTATACATATGATTGTGTATGTATGCATGTTTGTATATAGGCAAGTGATAATGCGTTTGGCACTGATCTCTCGAGCCACTTCCTTTTAAAGCTACAGGCCAGAGAAGAACGTCAAGAATCAATAATAAATACTGAAGAAAAGAAAAAGAAATAACCGAGGTGTAGCGGTTAACATTCCTGACCTTGACGCATTCACGGGCCGCCCAGGGTCGAGCGCATAGGTTCGAATCCTGGTTGTGGCAGTCGATCCACAGTCAACCCAGCTGTTCATCCACCTTAGGGGTT
>JAUUDW010073170.1:0-15202 GCA_032361385.1 Panulirus guttatus
ATCCGCCATAGCAGCTGGTGGTGGAATCTGGTTGTGGTTACCCAGGTCTATGTCCTCTGTTTCAGGGGAGACATCTCTGTCGTCTTCACTGGTTGGTAATGTCTGTGGTGCAGGAGAGCTTTCCTCATGTAGCTCCACCATGTGATTGGAGGGGTGGAGGTGTGGGTGACCCACGGGTCAAGTGCCATAAATATGCTGTCAACCGCAGGCCTGGTCGACTCTGCGCCCCTGCCTTGGGGTCCCCTTTCTCACGGTACAGTGGGAGCAGGGCAGCAAAAGTCGTCTCTTTTTGTTGTCCACAGATCTATACAGAGCTATTCAAGTATAGCAAAAGCGTACTGGTAGCCACATGAAGCAGTTACCCGCAGCAGTCCCGAGTAAAACACAGCAAGTACTGCTAATAGCGACACGTACGACAGTAAATAAACGACAAGGGGGACGCAGCAGGGGCGTCCATACCCTACAGAGCCTGACCTGGCACTGGGTACTATGGCTGTGGTCTTACCAACCCACATTTTATTGGCAGAATCTGTGGGCTTACTGACCCATATTTCATTATTATTAAAATGTTTGAATTTTCCAAATCACATTTCAATTTATAAGTCTTTGATAATACAGAATTTGTTGTTCAGCAACAGTCTACAATTATCAACTTACATTTAAGTAATGAAAATAAATATATAGATGAATTTACCATACTACATTTGAATGTGAATAAAATCTATAGCCATGGCAACCCACATTTCACTAGCAGAAGGCTTACACTTTCCCCGCACAAGTAACAATTGAAAATATAAACTATGCAGCCGTCTCTAATTCATGTCATTAACAACAGAAACCTGAGGACCATTTCAAACAATAACTGGATGTATATAAATTTAATATCCCCTAATTCAGTAGTGTCTGGACCTACCAACTTATGTGTCTCTTTTTTTTCTTTAGGGTTTTCTGTTATTAGGCTTAATGGTCATTGGGAATAAGAGACTAGTTAGAAAAAGAGAAATCCAACATAGCTAGGAACTTGCCTATATATTTGACATACACACAAATAATAAAATCCATGATGCTAAATGCCTCAGTATGATGACCTGGTCTTCACCTGACCTTTTAGGATTAAGTTAGAGCCTGATATTTACTCATAGTAAATGGGTTGTCCAGGGATTAAACATACCTGCTGGTACAATTTTCTTTTCAGGATGTACCTATTTATTTGTTCCTTGTGGGCACTTGCATTCAAATTCGCCGAGTTAAATTTTCATTCTTAATCATCTTTAATCCATTTATCATCACACAGTGCACCAGTTACTGCCTTTGTTCTGTCATCAAGCTCATGTTCACTTTTCCATGCACAATTTTCGGATCCGCCAACAAAAGTAGTTTCACCTCATCCAAATTTCATGCTTTTCCATTCATAAAAGCATTATTGTGAGTCTTCCAATCTCTTCTGTGATGTATCCTTCTCCCAAATATATATTTTCGTTAACTAATTATGCTGCACATTTTTTTTAAATACTCTGTTCCACAAACTTGTTCACCAGCATACCATCAAACAAGTATTGACGCTTACTTCATGCACACCCCATAATTTTTCCTACTTGAATTTATTCTGCACCATATGTAATAAAATACCATCATATATTTCTACAGTTTCTTTTAACCATTTCATTTACTGCACACTACTTATCATACCTTTATTAGAAGCTTATTTTTAACAATGTGTAGCATTTGTTTTTTAACATATTTATTTATTTTATGTATCTGTAAATTTATGGCCTCCTGATGGCAAAATCTTATGAGTATTCAGTATAAGTACTTTTCCCAAATAAGGGTTTAGCCACCGAAGATTGATAAGGAACCCAATTAGACAGTAAAGAGGCACATGTGGAGTTTCTTTAATTTTTATACATTAGAGAGGGCAAACATTTTACAACAAATGAATAAAACTATTTTCCTATACAAAAAGCTGAGAAAATTTGGTTCAGAACATCTTCTGTGGTAATGTGACCCGTAACATGGCCAAGGTAGGTGGCTGCTTTGTGGAGGTAGTGGGCAGCCATCAACACTGTCGCTTCAGAGTGCAATAGATTAAAAGGTTCATTGTCTTCTGAAGTTTTATCTACAAAATCCTGATTGTCTGAAAATATTCTATCATTACAATCCTTAGTAATTACATCAAGTTTATTTAAGGATGATATTACATATTTGTTACCAGATTTTGTCTCTAAGTAACCATATTTTTTTATTTCACAAGAAAGATCTTCAAATGCTGGCATTTTGTCCTCGGAACCTAGCACCAACTTGAGAGCACCTAAGCAAGCAGAAATATGCGTTCTATGTCTTGCTGCAGTTAACAAGGGACTTTCAGCTGTTCCACCTTCACACAATGAAGCACAAAGGTTTTTTAATTTTTGAAGGGCAGTACTAAATCCTTCCTGTGTTTTGAGAGACAGTAGTACACATGAATCTTCCAGAGTATTTACAAGCAAATTCCTGTCTTGGTCACATTCAACAAGGTCCATTTTATTTATAAAAGTGATGTAATTATTATCACTTAACCAATGTAATGAATCACTTTTGGCAAAACTGTCCTTGCTATCAACTTTGTTACATTCATATATTCCAATTTCTTTAAAGTATCTAATCAAAAATGTGTTCCAATCAAAGAACTCTCTTTTCAAGAAAGGTAAAACTTCTTGAGCTTCCATAATAATTACGGCAATGTCAGCTTGTTGGGCCCTCATCACTGCTCGTCTCACTCCCTCCATCTCTACAATGTTATCAGTTTGTCTGAGACCTGCAGTGTCACTGATGATTACAGGGTAGCCACCAAGATCTAGGGAAGTTTCAATCACATCTCGTGTTGTACCTAAAAAGAAATAATAATATCAGTCTATATCTGACATAAACTAAACCAGCATTTCACTACATGCTGCAAATATGCATATTAGTGTGCTTACATAATATGTCTCCACGTCCCTTACTATCTATCCATACCTCTGATGCCTGTTCCTTTTGAGGACTCCCTTATGGGAGTGGCCATGGCAAAAGAGTCTTCACAGCTAGTGAACAAAAGTGCCACTTCTTAGCTTTTTAGTGCCTCAAGCTGAACAGGCCACCGGTAGAGGGTAACTCTAGCACAGTTTTTCACAAAGGCTCCTACTTAATGTTCCAACATACTACTTCTACCTAATGCTCCCACCTAAATGTTCCTACCTACAACTTCTGCCTAATGCTCCTGTCTAATGTTTCTACCTACTACTTGCATATATTGCTCCTACCATTTTGCCAAAAGGCAGCGCTAGTGCATGGCACTCACTGCAAGAAAATCTAAATTTACAAAGGATGATTCGAGTTAGTTTAGTGTTGTCAAGTCTTATGTAAGGCAAGGGGGAGATTGTATATTTGTGAACAGAATGCCAGCAGTCCACATGTGGGGTAGGGCAAACAGAAAAGACAGCTACCTGGGTCAGAGAAGAGCAACTTAACCACTGAAGTGCTGGCTCATTATGCAGCCATCACTAACCCTCTCAATACCTAGGCAGGTAGCACCTTTAATATACCTCCCTGGCCGGTGACTGCCTATCAACTTCTAGTACCTGCTACTACCACTTCCTTTGGTACTACCGTAAATCATACACCTCTACCGTTTTAACCATTATCCCCACATCCATGCTCATATTTCTACCTATTCATGTTTAGTCCATTCTGTGCCTTATCAACTACATGTTGGTTATGAATCTTCTGAATTTAGTTTAAACAGCAAAAAGCACATTTTATGCCATCCTTGAATCTTTTACTGTATTTTGACATTCCTTTGCTACTTCATTACAGCAGTTTCAGTTATAAATAAAACTGGTTTCCAATCACTCTAAGAATTCAATTTCCAGTGGTGGAAATTGTGCATATTGCATTCCTATGCATTTACACTCTTTTAATATATACACCAGTGCCTTTAAAGAGTATTACGAGTTTTCCACACTTCTACCCAGTCATTTAAAAGCTATAATTTCTCCAAGTTCCAGAATATTTATAATCTATCTTACCCCTTCAGTCAGTATTTCCTTTAATACAAGGTCCAATTCATTATCTTCACCATGGCTACCCTTCCTGTACCCACATTCACATCAATGTGGCACTAATAGAACCTTCCCTAGAATTATATTACAGGCAACTCCCAGACACCAAGAGAAAGATTTTATCAGCAGTGCCTGAAACATTTGCTGAAAGTTAATAAATTAAAGCATTAGACACCGTCATTGTATGAAGTATAACAAGAATCTAGATAACAGTGCCATGTGTTTAGTCAGCCCCAAGGAAATGAATATCTCTGCTGCTTGCTAGCCTTTGTTGTTTGATACCACACACATGCAAAATCAGTTTCTATAAAAGGTGTATATAGCTATGCACTTGATAAATCCAAAGTAATTGGAAACGGAGTTAATGAAAATGGATTGACTGCAAGATGTCAAGAACAAAGCAGCGAGTAAGACATTTTGGAGATGTATTTAAAGGGTATAACCTTAATGGGTGTACAAGTCATGAAATATACATAAATAATATCTATACTTGATAAGAATAGAAGTAAACTATAATAGAGATGGACAGATGTAATAAGTGTAATGTTGAAACCTAAGGGGTAATTTCAGCAAAAAATTCCAGGAAAATGAAGGCTGGCCACATGCAGTGGAGGGTGTGTGTTTGAGGAAGTGGAAACTTGAACAGAGACATTACTCTCCATCTACCTATCTATATCTCTGTCACTTGTTCCCACCAGGAACTCCCTCAAGGGGGTAGCCATGGCAATAGAGTCTCCAAAACTAGTGAACTCCAGTGCCACTTCTTAGCCTCTAATGCCTCACTCTTAAAAGGCCACTGGCAAAGGGCAAGTCTTGCGCAGTGTTTTCAAAGGCTCCTACTTAACATTACTACTGAATACTACCCAATTCTCCTGCTTAAAGTTTCTATCAACTACCTCCACCTAATGCTCCTGCCTAAATATTCCTACCTACTAATATCTATTGCTCCTACCATTTTGCCAAAAGGCAGGGCTATCCCACATTGCTCACCGCAGGAAAATATTGAGTTATGATGAATGAGCTGTGTGAGTTAAGTGTTATCAAGTGTAATGTATGACAGGTAAAGACCGTATGTTTGTAGACAGAATGTCAGTAGCTCACATGTGGGTGAGGCATAAAAAGACAATCACCTGGGTCAGAGGAGTGCAAACTTGACAACCACTTAAAGTGCTAGCTCACTCTGCAGCCATCACTAACCCTCCCAATACCCAGGTGTGTAGTAATGGTAATATACCTCCCTGATCGTTGGATGCCAACTGACTACTACCTACTCACATCTAAAGACACACTATATGAAGTAAGCAATTAAGAAACAAAATAATAAGCTATGATGCTGGAAGCATTTGCCTTAACCAGGTATATGAACAAAGAGGTCATGCATAGTAGACTGTCTGATCCCTATTTTCTTAGAGCATTTAGCTAATCAGGTAATATAATTTCTGTTCTTTTGTGCACTACTTCCCATTGACAAAATCCCTTTCAAAGTAATACTTTACTTTCATTCTCAACTTTATTCCCATCTTCTCAAACACCTGTATAACATTCCTTTACCCTCTTATTCATTTGCACTTTTTTTCACGATAACTAAACTGGAGATGCTCTATCTTAAACTGCTTTCCCTTCATTGGTTTACTCATCCTCATTGGAACATTCTTTCCTGTAATTACTTTTTCTCACACTCCACACTTATTAAATTCACAGTAATCACCCAAAATACATGTAGTGCATCCTACCTGGAATACTAGATACAATTGATGCTGGCCTTTGTATCATAGTATTCAAGAAGCTGCTCTTTCCTACATTGGGTTTGCCAAGGATGGCCAGGTGTAGACCACTTCTGAGCCTCTCTCCTCGACGGTCATCCAATAGATGCTGCTCTAATTCCTGGATCAGGTTTTGAATTTGGGTTTCAACCTCTTCTACTAAACCTTCCTACCATAACCACAACCAAAATTCAGCAAAAATGAAAAAGGGAAGAAAATTTTATCCATAAGTATACAAATACTGATAAAACTTACATAGTAATTTCTTTTTGTTGCTACAAACAATATGAATAATCACAAAATTACTTTTGATTCAACACTTTCACTTTTGGTACAATATACATAAAAGCTAGTGTGTGGATGCATGGAACTGAAGTTGTCATTTGTTTGTTCCTGACACTACCTGACTAAGTTGAAAGAGACAATTAAAAAAAAAGGTTAAAATATGGGTTAGGAAACTTTCCCACTTCTAAAAAAAAGTCCCGCTAGAAACAAAACAAGAATTAACTTTTCTGTATACTTTCCATCATTTAGTGCAAGGAATGGTCCTTGTTGAAACTAATGAAAAGTACCACACAACTGAACATCATCACCACCAATAACTATCTGTAAACACATCTATCACTCATTGGAAGGTGGAAGTACAGCTGAGTTACTACATCACAGATCTCACCTTCAGAACAGTTATTCTTACATGATAATGAATATTACCATAACCAATTGTAAAATTAACATGGACCCAACTATCTACATTTTACAAAATTTATGAGCATAAAATTACTAAAAGTAATATATTAAACTATGAACAATGCTAGATGCTGCGGTGTCACAACACCAGGTTTCAAATAAAATTCTAGTTGATCTGATTCTTGATTACCTGGACTTCACAGAATCAGTTCTGCAAGTTGCCTGCTTAGTAAGGATTCACTTGTGACTGAACCATGCTCCCTCTGAATCTTGGCCAAATATTAATGGTGCTGAATTAAGGAACTCTACCTTCACATGAAAGAGATTATATGCTCTCTGAGGCCTTACAATCAGCATGTGAAGCATATAAGCATTACTGAACAAGAATAAAAAGTTTACAGAAAACCAAGGAAAAATCCTTATTTCCTTTACTAATTAAGCATTCTTCAGAAGAAAAAGCCCCAGTGCTGACCTGATTACTGATTCATGTTGGCAGATGTGCTTGGCAAAAAGCTAACAACCACAGAAAGCCTCATTTTTTGCTTATCTTGCCTTTTGTCTCAGAACTGTAAACTTAAATGCAGGTGTCACAAGGCAGCCATAACTGCCACAATACTCTACACTGTCATACACTTGTTTGTGCAAATAAACATGCACACACAAGTAAGAGAACGTGATGTAGCTCCTGAAAATACAGTAAGTGAAATATCTTATTAATGCTACTAATGTACTGGGTTAAAAGTTTTGGAATATATTAAATAAAACTTTTTACATACTACCTAATAACGTACTCCTTGGTCGATGCAGTATTTGGGACATGTCTTGCTTCATTATTGTCAATTTTCTAATGCGGACAAACTGGAAGTATGGTAATCTTAAAAAGCTTCAATATGTTGCTGAAAAGTGACATTTAAGACACTAAATTATCAACAACAGCCAACCAAATCAGGATCTACCTGATGCTATGAAGCCTGACTTGTATATGATATGAAAAAAAGACAAAGCTCTAGTTCAGAAATGATCTTTTTGAATTATTTCATCCCAGCACCTTTTAAAAATATAAACTTTAACAAAATGCAGTCCAAACACAAAGAATTATGAACATAATAATCCATATATATGATATAAGTGCCTGCATCTTGGACTGCATAATATGTAACACCCTGAAAGCTCTAGTTCTGATATGATCTTTTTGAATTATTTCACCTTCATGCCTTTTGAAAATGAAAACTTAAACAAAATTTAGTCCAAAAAGAATTATGAACATACTGATTCATATATAAGAGATGAGTGCCTGTATCTTGGACTGCATAATATGGAACACCCTTCCAATTGTCAGGTAGTGAGAAAGCAAGCTTGGTGTAGCAATGACTGGAAGAAACCAACCAAATATGAAGACTTCTCTGGCAAGACAGGCATGCACATATACAGGAGCCATTTCCTCTGCCAAGATGGTCCTAATATTTGTTATGCTCGTTCAGTTATCTCTGTTAGTTTACACAGTACTATGAATCCTAAATCAGTTACCTACCTACCCATGCCTGTTTTTAATAAAAAGTAGCAGAAACAATTACTTGCCATGAGGGCTCATTTTTCAAAAAGTGAGGCAAATGGTGAAGTGTATTACTTCAATCAAGAGAATCTACAAATCATCTTAAAGGTCTCATAATAAAATCCTGAATAGCAAAACACATGAGAAGCTATAATTTGTTAAAGTAAAGCCTTACCTCTATATTTTCATCTTCACTAAAATCAATATAGGCCTCAAGGCTAGCTCGACAGCATAGTAGTGTTTGTCTCCAACGATTGTAAAGCTGAGCTAATGCACCCTCCATTTGTCGTAGTGCCTGTTTACGCTGAGCTTCTGTTTCAGCATGGATGAGATCTCCAAGTCCTTCCACAGAAGTAAGATCCAGCTTTCCATTATAAAATGATCTCTTTGTAAAGTCACCTGAAAGTTTTATTTTGTGAACTTTTAAAAACAAAGTAACTAAACATTAATCTTTCAAGATGTCATACCCCATAAACAAACAATCTCCAAAACTTAAAAATTAGTCATGTTACTCACCAGTCCATTCATTACTGGTGATACTGTTACACAACTAGGTCCTTGCTCCATAATTGTAATTAATTTCAATCCATCTACAAAACATCTCGAGCTTTAAACTTTCACACTTATGTTAGACACTTGAATTAAACTGGAGATATTTTAATTATATAACCCCCAAAACCCCTATTAGGCTGTCTTACAATCAGCAACAATGATAATATGGACACCTTTGAAGTGATATGCTCCTCAATGAGATTGTACTCCTTTCCATCCACAAATGATACAACCTCGGTAAAGGTGACTTTTTACTTGTGGTGTAATCACAATCAGGCAGAATCTGGAGTAAAATGTTTTTTCATTTCCAGTGAAATAATTAATATGGACACACAAATACAGTATAAGAGTGATCTCATAAGATTATGTCATCCTACCCAAATTCAATCTAGACCATGAAAACTGACAGGATATTTATTTTGATGTGAGGAGAGCTAGTCACTCATTTTGAGAAGACCCTTGACAAAGAAATTCCTGTCATACTTTGGTGAGAGCAGTGACTGTTACTCAAATCAAGGCACCATACAAATTAGATTGGTGGGAATTTTTTTCTCTAGTGAGAACAGACATTCAATACCAAGGCCCCACATCAAGCTAACCCTACTCATCTTAGAAGTGCTACTCCAACAAAATAAAATATAAGGAGAAACTGCATAAAGATAGGTTAACTACATTCAGTGACTTGATATGATGAACTGATTTTGCAACAAAACCTAAAATGTAACAAACTACGAAAGTTAAGTTCAAATACTGAGGAAGCACTTTTTTTTCACCTTTTCACCTTTTTTGCTTAGCAAGTAACATCAGAAACAAACAACTAAGCTTTCAAGGAAAGGTCAGTGCTTGGCTTATTCTTCTATCCCTACTTTTAAAGTGATAATACCGGAGGAGAAGAGTTCTAGCCACCAATTTCCATGCCTCTTAATCACCTTCTACTGTAACAATGAGATATATATATGGACAGAATTTTTTCTTACCAATTCCCAAATATAATCTAACGAGTTTGAATGAAATATAAAATGACAGTTAATATCTTTGCAATAACTATAAGCCTTGACTAACTTACCTGGTTGTGCTGGATAATATCCTGGAAGTGTGCTCATAGCGCTTAAAACAGCAGCAATGACAGCTGGACCACCATGTACATGCAACTCACAGCTGTCTTCTCCCGTAAAGCTCTGTGGACCTGGGAACCATAACACCAACCCTCGATCCAGTCCCTCTCCTAAACGAAAAAATTGGCATGGCAATGTTTTCTTTCTCTACAAGCTTACTTATGATACAATTACACAAATAAGAATCTATAAAAGAAAGAGTTGTATATCAATCTGCTTACAAAATCATACCTTTTCCACAAAATAAGATGGTGCATTGTCATCCTACAAACACAGTGGCAACAAACTACCACCAGATATTAATGCGATCTGCAAAATCACCCAAAATTACTTGAATTTCATAAATTAGTTTAGCAAAGGGAATCTATCTACACTTGTTTGTACAAAGACATATAGGTGTAAAAGGGTACCTTAAAAAAAGGGGGATAGTAAAAGCACAAAAGGAGGAAATAAAAGAGAAAAGAGGAGGTAATGGGAACTGTCTCCCTGAAAATACATAGTATGTGTGCTTTTATTCAAGGCTATGAAGTGAGCTAAAAATTAACTCTGGCCAAAGAAAATGTATCTTGAAAGACATTCTTCTTTTTTTAAAGAATAATTCAATTCCAATAATGCCATCAAGTCTACCATAACAAACAGCATGGACCACAGCCTTTTAACAAGAGCAAAATAAAACAAGCAAGCCAAGGTGTACAAAAAGGCACATCTGTCCCCCTGCCCCTTGCTCAGTACAAAAGATCTGCCTAAAAACCAATGAATAAACCAAAAAACACTCACCATTAGGCAACGAAATCCTTCAAAATGGGGAGAGGGAAGAATAGATCCCTTTATTAAATAACCTGTTCTTCATAACAGAATACGTCATCAACAAAACTAGCTCATTTTCAAACATGTCTGCATGAAGCTGCAAAGACAGAGGGGATATGGCAAAACCTAACATTTAACTGCAAAGAACACCAAAGATAATACATGATAACTGGCACACACCTGGGGTCAACATGGACTTCAATTGCTAAAACTGATGATGTAAATTCTGGGTCACAGACTGGCATACTTTTACTCTGTTATTAACTCAAAAATACTGAAATGTACATGAAAAATAACAAGAATTCCCTATATTATCAGCAGTACAGTAAAACAAACACTTTACATTTCTGTATTAAGAGTATATGTACTCTCATTTTACTGCTCTATGTACTGGTTTTAAAAATCCCATTCCACCTATGCATTACAAGGATTTTGGTTATTGTTCTTCATATCTGTCTGCCATTTACTGTCTTGGTGAAGTAAAACTAGAAATGAAATACCAAAGCTAGAAATGAAATCAAAACGTTTTTATCCCTGTCTCATATTACTGTCCTGTTTTATACTAGTATTCTGATGTTTTCAAATGCATTATCTATATAATTCTGATACTATCAGGCTGTTTATCAGGCTGTTTTATCAGTAAGATTCTTAAATTAACAAATATTTCACTAAAACCCTATTAGCAGACATATTTTCCACTACAATTCTAATATCAAAAGTCATGCCGTTTTCCCTATATTATACTGGCATTTTCCACCGATTCTGATATTATGAAGCAATTAAAAGATTCCAGTATTTATCAACCGCTTTTACCAATAAGCCTCTAACATTATCACACTCAGTTTTACCATTAATATAATTATTTTATCAGTATAATTATGAAGTATCACACTAACTGTTTTACCAACAAATCATTTCTATCCATAACATTTTCATAATAAGATTTTGAAACATTGTTTTAAAACTAAAATAATGACAGTTTCACACTAAGTAACAATGAAAAAGTATCCAAGATACAAGTTACATTTTAGATTTTTCTTATTTGGTGGCATCCATTTGGGATGCTTTACTGCATTACACCAGCTGAAACTCCAAGATGATGAAATGTAATTTAATCCTGATATGCCTTTTAGTCCCTTCAGGTGAATTTGGGAAATCATCACCATCAGCTTCAAACAAATACGTGTGTATTATCCTTACTACTATACACTAAAAAGAAGTGAAACTGTTACATCAATAATAAAAAGACAGGCAACAGTAGCTTCTTCACAAGTCAATGAATAAACAGAATTCTAACCATCGTATTTTTCCCATGGTCCATGTAAAACAAGACTGGAGTATTGCCTTGGTGCAGAACACTACAGCCAATTCAAAAAATCATGTTTCATCCTCACATAATCAACAAAATAAATTCATCCATACTTTAAAAGAAAGACAGTCTCATCAAACAGTAAACTTGGTCCACCCTCCTAAGTAAGACAACCTGCTCTAACAAAATTCTAGTTCAAGCCATCTTCCATCTAGGAAGACGACAAACAAACCAAATATGTGATGCAATACTAACCAAATAATCAAGTCTATCCATAAAAGGATTATGGTAATGAGAATATCATTCATAAAAGAAAGAAAAACCTTGCAATGCATACCTGTGACAGGATGAACTATTCGCCTAAGGGCAGCCACACGGGGTGGTGGAAGGGTAGCTGGGAGGGTCATGTTGGTGAAGACATCTCTAGCTCTCTCACCTGTTACACGCACTAGTGCAACACCACATTTACCTTGTCCTGAAAAATGGCTCTTAAGTACCCCACAAATGAAACCTTATAAAATGATATGCATTTAATAAACCTATAAAACAGATCACAATTGCAATAAAATCTTTAAACTAAAAATTCAGTTTCATTATCCCAGCACACTATCTCAGAAGTAGCTACTTTTCATTTCAGAAGACTGTCAAGTTCTGTATTACCTGATACTGACAGCATATGTATGAAGGGCAAATGATAATGTTCCTGTAAATTCATGGCAGCTTAATCCTGATATAAAAAGCCCAGCTACCTATATAAAGCAATATAGACTGCTCAAAGTTTAAATGCTTAACTAATCACCATATAAGACATCAGTGTGGATGTGGTTATGTTACTACACCAAACTATAACTTCCTTAGGCAATTCATCATAACTAATTTACAAAATTGCAGGAAGTTTCCTTAAAAAAGTTTTCAATGCATCTTGAGACCTGGATGAGATGGGATAAATCTGTGCTAACAATACACAAAAGAAATCTGATTACGGATCTTTCTTGGTGCTAAGGCCCTTTACTTTTCTAGATATGAATTTTCTAAAAATATCTGAACCTTATAGCAATGATACAAGCAATCATATGGTTAAACTCCTAAATACAGCTGCATGCTTCTCATCTATTCATTTTCCTATCCCATCCAAAAAGAAAAAAAATTGTCTAAGCACAGAAACTCTAAGTAGTCTAACAAATAATGCTATTTCCTATTTCTCCATCTCTGATTGCTTCCCTCTGCACTTTATCCAGCAGATGACCTGTAACAGATGCATCCTCTTGCAGTGCTGAACATGAACAAAATGAAGGAATGCAACCTACAACCTGTCTGAAAAATCAATCAGGTGAGCAAAGTTTGTTCAGGAGAGCAATGTAATATAATTTACAAACAAGTCCTTAAAGACAAACAGATGTTATTACAGTGATTTGTAAATCATATATTATCATGGACTCAACAGTAACACTGAATGTTATGGTGAATTTATTTCATATATTTTTTTTGATAATTGGCTTATAACATACAAAGTTAAAATGAAAGAAAGCAAATGTATGCTCATCTCATTGTCACTTCAGGCAAGCAAGAGACGTGCAAGCAACCGCATGCTTCCCAAATGTAGGACTGTCTTCCACTGTTTCTCTAGCATTCACATCTAAGTTGGGGCAAAACCTTACTTGCATCTCAGTACTGTAAACCATACCAGCAAACAACTCAACTTTTGATCACTGACACTGGTCCTCCAATACAATGAATGCACGAACAAATTTAAGCCGATATAAGTCTGGACGTAATTCTATATGTACATCATTATTCAATACTTATGAAAAAAATACATTAAGAAATGATAATCAGGTATGGAATAACTAAATCTTTAGATCTTTAATTTCATATATACTAACCAACTTAAGACATCCAGTGTGGGATGTCTTACTGTTGCCAAGGTCAAGGTTAAAGACAGCCTACCTGAAGAGAGTGCATAAACAGTGGAGGCCAAGCGGTGAGCAGCCCTCAGCTGATTGGCTCGAAGCATCAGTCTCTGCCACAGATGACCATGCATAATCTGATGCATTTTTCAGATCCAGGTAGCTACTGAGACTTAAGACTTTGAAAGAAAAATTTTAAGAGATATTTATGGGCCTACAGAATGTATAATAATCGCAAATCTTTCATATCTTGCACACAAATACACCGAGAGCAGCTGGCAAAATTCTTCCACTATGTCCAATCATTAAACAACTATTACTTAAGACGGTCACCTCATACCTACAGCCTTGTTCATATGGATGCGACACACATGGCCAGACCGTCATCATGGAAGACATCATTGGGACAAAAGAAATAAATTACTGAAAGTCTTGACAGCTGAATTTAGGTCTCGGTCATAGAAGATTCACATATGACGGAGAGTATTACATCAACTGAGTTTGACCTTTGCAGTCTACATCCTTCTCAATAATCCTTTCACATTTGGCGTTCAGGACCGTGTGGTTATCGATATCAACCAGTCAGTGACAACAATTCTTGTTGGTTGTCGCCGGCATAAATGTATTTTCATCGAGACAGCGGGACTAAAACAATTCACCTCAATCTTGGACTTTAAATGTGGATACATAACGGAAATATTTGCCATTTCTTATTTCAAGTTGTCTGCAATAATATTCGAAGCATTTTTTCTCGTCCAAGACCTGTCCCTTACCTGCACAGCGAATGTAAACAAGTCTTGAGCAAATCTTTTGAGTGCTTTGGGTATGGGTATGATGGTGTGACCTTTCCCCTGACAATTAAGTCAGTTCAAGTATCCCGCCATCAGGAACAAGGGACGTGCTCAAGGCCTGAATATTGCCTTATGTTTTTTCTGCAACCACGTTAATAACTGCTTAACACTAACCTTTATCTATATTTCATAGTTTTGAAACGGGTGTTCTTAGATTGTTCATGGTCTAGAGTCACGTCGCCAAGACTTCAGGTACCCGAGTGGTACACTTGTTCAGTGGTGAGTCAACTGCCTGACTGCGGTGATATTCGGGTAAATTTAAGAGGGGGCGAGGTCAGGTCTGGGAGGGGTAGCCATTCTTTAAGGAAACTAGAGACGTGGAAGTCAACTTTCCTAAGCTTCTAATCACTCTCCAAACTGATGTCGACTGTCGTATGCTTTTGACTACTCTCCAAGCTGTTAGACCGAGATTAAGTACGTAGGAGCAGCGCCTCTCATGGAAATAGTCAGGTCATCTATAATTACAGCAGCAGCTTCTGATCTGCCGCCACCGAACATCGAGTTTGAGTGCCAGGGATTAGTATTGCATGTGCAGCCGTAGGTTGGGCCACAAAACACATTTTTCTGTAGATTATTAGGGCAG
>JAUUDW010073279.1:0-16193 GCA_032361385.1 Panulirus guttatus
AAAAGCAGCAGCTGGAACATTATTCCTCTAAAATGCAGGCCACCGTGACAAAACATTAACATTAATGTAAAACTATATTTCATTGTAGAGCAAATCTCCATACTGTTAAACTGATTATATATCTTATGTTACAATACATACAAAATGCAGCAGGGAACACACTAACGATAGCTCACCTCTGAGTAGTAGCTATGAGCTAGAGCTACCATCACTCTGCACAAAGACCCCTCTGTCTAGCTAAACTGATAACTGCTTCACCCTCCTTAGTCATGGTGATGTGCCAGTTCATACATAAAACGGACATGTAACATTTGAACATTTATACTCTGACAGTGGTAAAGTTCTCACACTTGTATGATTAACACCGGATATAAAGATACAAATTATCAACATGAGGCCACAAAACTAAATAACATCTTGAACAAAAGCAATATAAGGTGACTAAACTAAGTCATGAAATAAAAAAAAGTAATGACATACAAAAGTTTGTGGAAAACAGTAAGTTGCACATGGATTGGAGCAACTCACACACCCCCCAGTCAATGTGCATTATGAGCTCTTCTATCTTCAGTCCTCAACCTGACTTTTAAAACATAAATCCACAGATGTAACGAGAACACTGGACCAATGTCTTATTTCTCGTAACTGAACAAGACTATCTCTTCCTGAGAGCAAGTTAATGGCATCCCTTAGCTGCCAGCTCTTTTTGGGAATGGGACTGTTGTCATTAAGAGCAAATCCCATCCTTAACCTGAATGTTCCTTATAGGTTCTAACCATCTTGGATGCAAATGTAAAAGAGGAAGATACCTTCTGGCCCAATGTTTCCAAATCAAACTACACATGACTGGGCATGCCTCCAGTGTTTCAAATATACCATTTTGGAAAACTACCTCAATTTTGTCAAGATACCTTGATTTTTCAAATACTTTGGGGTGGTTACTTCTATGTGAAATGTGGCATGGCAGCTGGATTGGATGGTATTACAGTTGAATATTTTAAGTAGGTGACTGTTTTGTTAAGTGGCTAGTTAAGATTCTCGTTGTATGTATAAATCGTGGTGAGGTGCCTGAGGATTGGTAGAATACATCTATTTGTACTTCTGTATAAAGGCAAGGGAGACAAATTGTTTGAATTACAGAGTTTTGAGTGTACCTGGATATTTTCAGTGGAAGATAGATAGGTGATTGAGAGAGTGGTGGCATGCAAGAACATCAAACTGGGGAAGAATAATGTGGTTTCAGGAGTGGATCAGGGGTTTGCTTTGAAGGACGTGGGAGAGACAAACCAGAGAAGTGGAAGGATCTGTACATGTCCTTTGTGGATCTGGAGAAAGGGTTGATAGAGTTGCTCTGCGGAAGGTGTTATGAATATATAGTAGGCGAGGAAAGCTATTAGAAGCAATGAGGAGTTTCAATCCAGAGAGTAAGGTATGTGTGCAAGTAGGTAGAGAGGAGGGTGAGTAGTTGTAGGTGTAGGTGGGTCTGTAGCAGGAATATGCAATACCACCATGGCTGTTTAATTTCTTTATGGCTGAGGTTGAGAGAGATAATTCCAAGTATCTTGGAGAGAAGGGCAGGTATGCAGTCTGTTAGGGATCGCGGCCTGGGAGGTGCATCAGTTGTCTGCTGATGACATGGCGTTTGAGGTAGATTCAAGTAAGAAACTGCTGAAGTTGGCATCTTAAGTTTCTGAAAGTGTTTGAAAGGTGAAAGTTGGGAGTGAATGTGAATAAAAGCAAGATTATTGGGCTTAGCAGTGCAAAGAAATAGGCTGCAACTAGTCATGAATTAGAGAAGTAAAGAAAATTTGAAATGCTTTCAAACGATTGGGAAATCTCTGAAATTATTCTGCAGGTTCATGAATTTAAGCAGAATGTGAGAGAAATGTGATATATGCAAGATGGAAAGTGACTGTCTTTCAAGATGATTTGGTCCCTTAGATCATATGGAAAATGAGGGGCTGGTCAAGAATATGCAAAGTGGTATAGTTGAAGGTATGATGAGAGGTAGACTGCCAAAGAGATGGATTGTTGCAATGAGAAAATAGATTAAGGCTTGGGATATAGCAGATACAGTAACCAGAGGAATTTCTGTCAATGCAATGAAAGCATATTTTGAATAAAAGTGGTTTAAATGGAGACTTTGGTCTCTTGATGAATTAATTTTAAGTGTGCATAGTGAAAATGTGAGGTCTTATATAATTGTTGAAGTTCATGAGTGCATTTGATACACTGGGTATATGTTTAGGATATAAAGGGGCAATTTGAAGAACTGTGTATATCTGATCCATGCCAAGGAATTGAAAATGGAGTTAATGATGACAGATATATACATAGATGTTAATCCAAAATAATCCTCTGCTCCTGTTTTTGTTTTCCAAAAGACAGAACAGAGATGCATTCCAAGTGGGAATTTTGCCCTCTGAGGCTCAGTCATCTGATCTTGATGCTACCTCACTAACACGGGACATGGCGATTATGTATATTTTTTTCTTTTTCATACATATTCACCATTTCCCATGATAGCATGGTAGCATTAAGAACAGAGGACTGAGCCTTAGAGGAAAAATACTCACCTGGCCCCTTTTCTGTTCTTTCTTTTAGAAAAGTGAAAACATGAGGGGAAGATTTCCAGCCCCCCACTCCTCCCCTTTTAGTCGCCTTTTACAACATGCAGGGAATATGTGGGAAGTATTCTTTCTCCCCTATCTCTAGAGATAAAATTAAAAACTAGAAAAACAATACCATCCAAGCCAGGAGCTTTGTTAAGGCTTAGGTGGTGAACAGTACTTAAAACTTAAGTGGACACAGAATTTTGATGTGAACTTGGAGTAAGGATTTACTTACACACATCCTATATACATGTCTTGTGGATAAGTGAACATGGCTTCCAGGTATTTTACTTTTTACAGAAAGTTGATTTTTCAAGTGTGACAACCATTTCTGTTCACACCTCTACCCTCATACATAAAATGTCTCTATTACACAATGAAAAAATCATACCTTTGTCATTCTCAACTAAAGTTTATACAACTCAAAATTTACTCACTGTATCAGTCCGTCTCTTCTGCAGTTTACCTCATCTCTTCATATCTTTAGATGTCCTTTTCACTTATCAATCACCAAGCATGCATTTTCTTTTCTTTAAGACAGCTGAGATGATATAGGCAAATGAATGCTTTAATCATGGTCATTCACATGTGGTGTACACATATGCATAGTACCTCCAGTATAAGCCAGACACCTATTTATTGATAAGCCCTGAAGGGAGGATGAACAGATGTACTGGCTGCAGGCCAACTGCCCATTCCAGCATTTAAACTTGGGTGGACCAAATAATGATTCATAGTCAACTATGCTTCCCCAAACTTCATCTTAGAGACTTTCATGAATTTCTATCTCTTTATCTGTTCATTACATCCGTCTTTCTCACATCCATCCTTGCAGTCCATATTTTTAACGTAACGGTACCAACTGAGGTTTCACATCCACATATTAGTGTTAGGAGAAGCACTCCAAGTGGAAAGCATTTTAGACACACTACACTTAAGTTCTGCTATCTATCTATATATCTATAGCTCTGACTTCCCTCCACAAACTCCCATTAAGAGGGTGGCAACTTATCCCTGTCATTACATGCCTCCCTTATATGCATAATTCCACACATTGTTCCACCATTTCTCTTCCTCCCATATTCTTCCACTTTATTTCCCCATGCCACAGGTGTCTTACTCTCACACCAATCCCTTTAATTGTACTATACACTCTCCGTGTAAACTCCCAGTCTTCCATTCTTTTCACATGCCCAAACCACCTCAAAGTATTATGTTTCATCCATGCTACCACTCCACAATTCATTCCCTTTGCATTCCCTGCTATACCAAATCTCTCATACACCCCTTCATATCTTTCTTCATTCCATCTAGTCATAACACATGTTCCTCTCAAATAGCTCATTTCCACAGCGTGAATTCTTGACCTCTGTGACTCGTTCAGTGTCCTTGTTTCAGTTGCATAGGTCAGGGTTGGGATGACTATGCTGTCCCTTAATCATCTCTTCCTTCCTTACTTACACCTCTATCCTTCCTTATTCTATTGAGGGACCCAATGACTCTTCTACCCTGTACTGCTCTTTCCCTTACATCTCCTTCCATATCACCAAACTTACCCAAGATAGCTCCCTAAATACTTAAATTCTCTAACCTCTTCCTGTCTTTCTCCCCCATATCCAAAACTCGGTTTAGTACACTTTCTTCTTTCACTCTGTCTGGTTTTGCAAAATCTATATTTTCACTCTGTTTCCTTTCAAACACCATTACTTTACTTTTATTTGCATTTACCTTAAATCACCTATGCCTACACACCATAAAACACGCTTACAACCTTCTGCAGCTCTTCACTCTCAGCAAACAACATAGTATCATCTGCAAGCAGGCTTGCCAATAGCCACCATACCACACCATTTCTGAACCACCTTTCCTTAGGTTCGCTTTCTTCTCTCTCATCACTCCATCCGTATAATTATATTAAAAAGCCACGGTAACATCACATGGCCCTGCCTCGTACCCACCCACCTGTATACCAAAACTTTTGTTTAACTCTCCATCCACTCTTACTTATCCATTTGCTCCTCTATAGAAGGCTTTCACACCATCCAACAGTTGTCCCCCTACCCCACATATCTTTACCACATTCCATAAAGCATTCCACTTGATTCAACTCTATCCTCCTGCCCTATATATCCTTAACACATCCCATATAGCATTCCACTCAACTCAACCCTGTTCTACTAATAATCAAAGCTATTATGACAGTGCACCCCAAAGTCTCTCCTTTGTATGACAATATTCCTGTCCTTACATAATTCTAACTCCCAAATATGTCATTAAAACCTAATTATTTTCCAATCATATGGTTATTACACTACCATATTTCTGAGAAATGAGGACCTTGATCATGCTGATATGCAATTTCAACATCTCCATGAAACATCATCAAAGTAACCTTCCATTCTATTGCTCCACATAAGGCAAAATACCTTTTCTTCACCAGGACTGTTAATATATGGAATGATTTATCAGAGAGGTTCAAAGCAGTACTATATGTATTTCTATGAATAAACTCTATAAATATTTCACTTTAAATCCATGACTAACATTACTTGCACCTCCTTAGTTACATAAAATGTATGAAAGCTTTTGCCTATGAATCATTTGATTACCTTTCTACTCGTACCACACTAACCTATGATTTTCTGATCTCTTCCACTATAACAAACAGCCATGTAAGGACCCATTGGTCTATTACTGTTTTAATTTCTTTGTATTCATCTGTACAGTGCAGTTATCCCACCTCACTATCATCTATCTGTGGGATGATTGCACTGTACTGATGAATAAAAAGGAATTCAAATAGTAACAGACCACCAAGTCCTTTCAAGGTTGTTTGTGAAACTAAGATCAGAAACTCATAGATTAGTGTGGTAAGAGTTGAAAGGCATACAGATGATGATTCAGAGTGAAAACCCTATAAACTTTTCATGTAACTAAGGAGGCACAAATAATGTCGGTCATGAATCTGAAGCAAAAATTTATCGACTCACATTTTAAATGTGTGTATGATACTGCTTGTAAGCATGATTGGTGAATTATTTGTGTTGAAAAAAATTTCACCTTATTTGAAGGAAAACATTTGCCAAGTTTGTATCCATTACTTCGGATGAAATAAGACAAATCTGTCCTTATGTAGCACGTTTGATCGAGAATATTCAAGCCTTTGATAATTTTGAGTAATTATATCACCTCTTAAAGTTCTCTTTTCTAAGCTAAATGAATTTGCTTCATAACTAGATTTTCCTGCAGTGAGCACTATGCACTAGCCCTGCCTTTTGGCAAAATGGTAGGAGCAGTAGATAGTAGTAGGTAGGAAGATTTAGGCAGGAGCATTAGGTAGCAACATTAAGTAAAAGTAGTAGGAAGGAGCGTTAGATAGACGTAGTCATTACGAATATTAGGTAGGAGCCTCTGCAAACACTGCAGCAGACTTGCCCTCTGCCAGTGGCCTGTTAAGGGTAAGGCACTAAAGGCTAAGAAGTAGCAGTGGAGTTCTTTAGTTATGGAGATTCTGTTGCCATGACCACCCCTCTGACTGAGTTCCAATTGGAACAGGCATCAGAGATACAGACAGAGAGATAGAATAAGAACAATCAACTAAGTGTGCTGGCTTTCAAGTTTAGGTTTTCACATAACCATCAAATGAAAATGGAAAATGAAAGATTTATATCACATCTAATTAAACTAAATCTCATGTCCATAATGTTACATACCAGTCTAACACAATGGTAATAAGGGAACTTTTTTCACCTTTGTGATTATAACCAAAACTCATTGTAAATGAATGCTAACTGTCTGGGAACTGTGTTGACAAATTATTAAGAATAGGGCGTAGGTCTACTCTCCACTGCATATACTATCTTTATTTTGAATATTTTACCTATGATACCTATCACAATTCTGATAGTAATGAAGTCCTTACCTTGATTCCAAAAGAGTACATAAAATCTTAGATGGAGCAAGTAATTTATCCAAGACTTGAATAATGAAAGTCTTACGGAGAAACTATTTCCAAAATTAATGCCTTCCCATGAATTCATAATCTCAAGCACAATTCTTTCTTACCTTCCGTCTTTTCTTGGATTCTTCTGGTTCTATCTCTGCAAGAACGCAACGTTTATACACACACACTTGCTTCAGCCTGTTGGGTCCTCCAAATTTGGCTTTATCACGACAAAACCTACACTGGCCACAGTCTTCAACCACCTGGCAACCCTCACACTCTCCACAACCTTTCCTCTTACGACCCATCTGCAGAAATTAGTAAACATCATAAAGCATTTATTTCACTCTTATATATTGTGCTTTGTTTATCAGCATACCAGAGTTCACAGTGTACAGCTCTCGAAACATGTGGTGTTTTAATATTTAGCAAAAAGTGACAAACTGATCAGAGATGTATATTTGTTTTATTACAGGAAGTTGCAAAAATGAAAAATCATACAAAGTAGACAGTGAGCCGAGCCATTACACTGCATAATACTGTATAGAACAGATGAGACAGTAAACGTACCCCTGATTCACATCCTAAAGCAAGCTAGGAAATATATTACCGAATATACTTTCCAATACAAAAAAGGTCTGTACATCTCAATATCCCACAAGAGAAAAACCAGAGATGTAATGACTATGCATATAAGACATAGGAAAAGTTATGAGAAATGGCTGTACGGTGTATAACATATATATACAGCCTTGTAATATAAACTATGACAGGTCAACACTATTCAGTGGCTTTCAAATACTATATTTACAAAAGCTTCATGATCTATTGCATAAATAAGCTGTGATGACAGGCACCCTCATACAAATGCATGGTTTTTTATTATCCATTATCATTACTCCATTCCTAATTCAATGGGATGGATCAGGTACACAGCTTTTGCAATACCACTCACGCACATCCTCAACCCATGACAAGTGTGTTCAAGTGAAAAATGTACTTACATACTGCTTACTTTTCACTCTACACTCTAAGTTGTTTCATCAAATGACACTGTCTGCATTCATACCAACCCAATTCACAAAATGCTTTCATTGCATCTAATCTCGAATCATTCCTCTAGCATCTTCATATGAAATATGTTGATCCCTTATCAGATCTCTCACTTCACCAACCCATTTCTTTCAGGGTCTACATCTCTTCCTTGTTGCTTCAACTGTGCTACCATGTATTTTTTCTTGACGAGCATATCATATGCAGTACATTCTCCATGGCCATACCACCTACAGGCCTTTCATCCATGCACCTATCTAGTAACTTCTTACTTCACAAAAAGTTCTTACATTTTCATTCTTTATTCTATCCATCCTCTTAATTTGAATTATACTATGCAAATCACCCATCCCTACACCTTGGTTACCCTGAATTGTTTACAGTACTGGGATATATACTCCTTCATGCAAGCTTCGTGCACAATCATCGCATAAAGTTTTCCCATTCACCAGAGATTCAATTGCATTCCAAATTTCCAATTTTTCTTCCTTGCACAACTATACTTTCAGCTTTCCCACTATTGTAGTATCCTAACACAACTCTCCACATATTGATTTCATCCACAACTTCCAATTCTTCATAAAGACTGACTTGCAGTCAAACTTCCCATCTCTTTCCTAATCTGACATCTTACCTTTATTTGCATTCACTTTCAGCACTGTCCTCCTACATACATCACTAAACTGGCTCACCATGCCATCAAACTCTTCCTCTGATTTAGTTAATGGAGAAACCTCTGTGCGACAAATTTTGCAACTTCCACTCTATTTCTCCATGGTTAAGTATTACAACTGAATCATTCCCGACTTGCTTTCATCTCATGCAATGCCCTATCCATATTTTCTAAAAACTTTACTACTTGTTTAACAGTAAAACTCTGATCTGGCCCCCCACTTCCCCTCATAAACCCTACTTATTCTTCACCAACAAGGGGTTTACTGATACAGGTACCCTTATCTTACCATACACTTTTCCAAGTCATGAGGAACCTGATCATTTTTCCATGCATTTATACACACTTTCCAGATCAATGCCTCTGTAGTTTTCACATGCACCCTTCACTATCTCACTCATGACTCAATTTCTATCCCCCACCTTTTCCTTTCGTTGAAGAGCTATATTACATTTATTTGTCTTTCTTTGTAGTGTTTTCCTCTTCAATTTACATATTTCTCTCTCTCTCTCTCCATCCCTCTATACGCACAGTACTAACAGACGTGACTCTTTCACCAACATCTCTCATGTCAATCTTTAAATTATTCTCTTTATTTCTTACAAATTTCCTCTCTTGTTACTGGCATTCATCCAAACTTGTCTACTACCCTTTCACTCATTACCACTGCTCTTATTCACCTCCCTTCCAAATAGCTTGTTATCCTATTTACAATCCAATTCATAATTCTTCTGAGATCCTCTTTTGCTTTACTTTCACTGATACCATTTCTTTCAGTTCTATTCTGGGCTTTATGATGCAAGTTTAAACTGAAATTTTCTTTTCCTGTAAAAGCATATTAATATGTTTCACTGAGCAAGACCTCCCTGATTACTGCTATCAGCAGTTTTATGTTATCAAATATCGCAAATCTATTTTCACAGAAAATGGGTCACCAGTCTTGTAATAAACTTACTTCTGTACAACAGCTGTATTCAGTTTTGTAAGAATTTGACTAATATTAGCCAGTGAATTTAACAGCCAAATAACTCAAAAACCACTGAATTCTCTACGATACAAAGTGTGTTTACATGCCACTCGTATTGAGTTTTTTACTATCTTCTTAGCGAGTTCATGATTTCCACCCCGTTGATTAAATTATGGATATGCGCCTGCCCTCAACCTTGTTTCACACAAGCCTGTCTAATTTTACCTTTCTAATAATACCCAATCCATTTCTCACTTGCCACTTACTTATACAAAACTGCATCTTTTGTCAAAAATCAAATGCATCTCACTTTCCTGCAGCTATTATCATTACTCCATACCCAGTTTAATAGGGTGAATCAGGTACATACATCCTTCGTATCAACAATCACACACATCCTCATCCATACACTGTGCTAAAGTGTAACATGGATTTATATAGGTACTTCTTACCATCTCTCGTACAGTCTACCTCTCCTCCTGTACGATCATAATTCTCACCGAAACATGCATTATGTGCACAACCTGGCTACCTTTGCAAACCTTACATTATGATTTCTGAAAGATTATAAAAAACAATAGGAAAGTTAGTTTGAATCTATTTTCAGCTAAGAATTAGAAAAAAGAAAGACACAAACTATGATATGCATGACATACATGGCCAGCATGGTAGAGAGTCTTAGGAGCTTGAGTTTGGTTTCGGTTCATCCCAGGAATTTCCTCAATAACCTCAATTCCATTGTCTTCTACACTGTCTCCACCATCTGGGGTCATTGTGCTTAGCTCCTGAAGAAGTCATATGCATGAACAGATACATTACCTATACACCACAATCAAAATATACCGAATATACATATCTATACAGTAACAGAAAAATGTATGGTCACAGTAGAGAAAATGTCAAAGTTAACCCAAATTATTCTCACCTGCTGACTTGCACAATGTGTATCCACACTTGTATCAGTAACCGGTGGCAGATCTGTCTGTGTTTGTGCAATTCCAGCTAAAGTTGCTCCAGAGCTCATCAGTAAGAGAGGAAGACTGCTACTGTCAATATTATTACTGACAATAGAATTACTGCCTGTATGACTTATATCAGAAGTGATACTTTCATTTTGGATGCTGTTAGTACTTTCACTATGGCCAGCCTCCTGTGCACTGTCAGGTGTATTTTGTGAAACTGGAGTAGGACAGCGGGTTGATATATCACTAGCGGTAGGAGGTTGGACTGTTGTACTCATCTCATCATCTCCATCAATGCCAGCACCAATGACATCAGAAGTTTGATCAGCAGTGTTACTGGGGACAAGTGTGGAAGCGATGGATTCTTCCACAGTTATAGGTTTAGGAGACTCACACTTGGAGGTCACTGCAGTGCTGCTCAAGTTGAGGGCACCTTGATCCTCGGAAGTTCCAATACTTTGGCTCATATCATTGGCAGTCTCAGTAGATACTGAATTAGTTGTTAAATTAAGTTCACTTAAAGGGGCACCTGGTGGTGTGTGGGAATCTTTGCTACTGGATGAACTGACAAGGGGTCCTACACTCCCAACTAAGGAATTCTCCACTGATGGAGCTAGAAAGGGGAAAAGTGTTGGGAAACTCTGTAGGCTAGATAAATTATGGAGATTAGCAAGACTCTGAAGACTGGCTGAACTGTTTAAACTAGATAAACTGTGTAAGCTGTCAAATCCTGGAAGTGAAGCCAGGTGAGGGTTGAGTTTTAACTGTTCAAATACTTCCCTGGCCACTTCAGGAGTCATCATTCCACTCTTAAGTGTGTATAACAATGGTAAACTATGCTGACTAGAATTTCTGCTGCTGCTGCTGCTGCTCAGCCAACTACTGCTACTGCTCCTCCCACTGTTATTGTTCTTGCTGCTACGACTTCTGCTGCTTCCACCAGTACTAGAGCTCTTGCTTTTGGAGGGAGTGGTGGAGGCTGTAGAATGTGTAGCCCCAAGCGAAGCTAATGGATTAGATGAATTGAGGGACGTAAGAGCAGACGGCGACATCATGCTGGAGGGTGTCAGTGGAGTAAGAAGACCTGACATGCTACCTGGCATTGTTGGTGCTAGAGAAGTCAGACCACTAAGGTTTAAGTCAGGCTGTGAAGCTAGACTGGAAGCCAGACTGGAAGCAGTTAAATTGCAAGGAGATGTGGTGGATGTTGAGGAGTTTACAGAAGAGGTATAGGAAGAAGTATAAGAAGAACACATTTCAGCAGCAGTGGAAGATGACTGACTTTTGTTGGGCTTGGACAGGTTGAGGGGAGCAGAGGAAGAGTCAAACCCTAAGTCAGCAATGGAGTAACCAGTAGAAAACACAGTCCTCAGAGGGTCAGCTTTGGTTAGCAGCTCGCCTAAGATACCCCCACGGGGGTCTGGTGGAGGCACTCTAGGGAGATCCAGGGGAGGCACTCGGGAGGAATCAGGTGGAGGCACTAGGCGGGGTTCAGGAATATCTGGTGCCAGGTGGTTTACATTAAGCTTCTGGTAGAGAATCTGATCTAGGCGGTTGCTGCGAATCTTTTTGCCAGACTTCTCAGGACGTGGCTCTAGGTGTGGTGCTGGGCCCTGGGAGCCATAGCCAGTGGAGCGCACAGTGGGCTGGGTGCGGGCCAGCTCCATCAGTGAACCATCTTGAGCAATGAAGGTTTTCTGTAGGACGGCACTCAATTCATCCATTTTGAGAAGCCTGGCAGCCTCTGTGAGATGATAGAGGCTAGCACCAGCTGGAATGTTACCTGTGTATAAGCATGACACTAGTGCTTGAAGTGTTGACAGAGATGTACCTGTTGGAATACAAGTAGTTCAGTTTCATGCAAAGCACAAAGTATCAGGGTCAGTATTACATCAAACAACAATTAAAATGATTTGATGGTCCTAAGATATTTCACTTAGGGTAAAGAACTGAAATGAGCTTCCTGTTTGCAGAAACAATCACAAGGTTAAGATTGCCTGGTCTGAAAGTTTACATTTACTAAGGACGTTTTTTTTTTTTACAGAGATGCCTTTTTGCACAATAACGTCACTTTCCTAGAGGCTAACTTAATTCTGTATATCATTTGTAATATGGGTCATACTGAATCTACATGATTATTCTTAATAAATAAAGTTTAAAAGTATGGTTCTGTTGTTAATGAGCAGCATCAGACTAATGAATACTGTACCAGTGTATGGAATTATTAAATTGAAATATTTGAATTTCTATCCAGGGCTTGGTAATGTAAGTCCTGTACCTGTGACAGAGATGATAGCAGGATGGTCAGTGGCATGAAGGAGGATAGATTTGAGGAAGGGTGAGGCAGCAGCCAGCACGGCACAATGAGCACCTACATGGCCTCCTTCTGCTAGCAGCACTGCATCCAGACCAAACTCCTCCTCATGCAGCTCCCTGAAAAGTACACAGCACCTTAGTACAGCAACTAAATATAACACCAAGAAGAGAACCTGGAGAAAACTTATTAGACAATGTTTTAAATATCAATAATTCAAACTAATCTCTTTTGTGAAAAATTACCCAAAAACAATTCTAGTTTGAAGGATCTAACAATACAGTGTATACAGAATTTCTGTCTTTCTACAAATTTCAGTAACAGTTCTCAAGCTAACAGTCTTGTATACAAGTACTAAAACTTTATGCCCACCGTCTTAACATGTCACTGAAAACATGCAGCATTTAAGGATTTTCTAGTTTTTTCACATTTCATGATGATTGTCATTATTTGTTTCTAGAAAAATCTTCAAAAATTGATAGCTTTAGAGGACAGAGTATTTTTAAAATAAAGACAAAAAAGCTGTTTTTTGCCAACTAGAGAGGACCAGTGTATCAAATGTCATTTTGCTGACTTGTTAATATTCGACATTGTCTATTTTCCTTTGTGCCACTTACGGGCTATGTTGAAGCAGGCTAAAGTCAGAGAACCTGGGTTAACTAAAATCGATTGATCTGACTGTTTTAGTCCAACACTTAGCCAATACTTCATGACAGTGATGGGTATATGCTCTCCCATGACCCCAATGGACTTAATGAAATTAGAATCAATCTTTTCACTCAGGCTAAGAAACGGCACTGGAGTTCACTGTTAGAGTTAAGGAAATTCTTTTGCCATGGCCACCCCCTTTGAGGGAGTTCCAGAAAGGAAGAGGCATCAGAGATATAGATAGCAAGACAGTACCAGAAAAAAGAAAGATATGGATGGCCTCATTCATTCACATTCATTCTTTAGCTGTCATGTAAACTGCATCAAAACCAAAGCCCTCTTTCCCCCCAGACCTTTCAGTGACTGCTTCACATGCCTTGGTTTAGCCTAATGATAGTTCATCATCCCGTCACTACATCGATCCAGTTCCCTCTTTCCTTTGCATGCCTTACATCCTCCTACATGTTCAAGCCCCAAAAACTTAAAGCATCTTTCATTCCATCCTGCTACATCCAGCTCAATTCCCCCTTCTAATGTTCCCTCTACTTTCTTATTATGTATACCCTCTTAGCCACATTATCCCTCTTCTGTACTTAGTCATTAAGGAACACATCTTGCAGCTGCATAACACCACTGGGACTACTATATTATCAAACATAACCATCTTTGCCCACACAGACAGTGACCATTCTTTCCACATATTCCTTGATAAACCCACAATCTTTGCCTCATCCAACTCCTAGATATTCAGTCACTCTACTTCATCCATGATCTCTCCATTCAAACTCATACACCAACTAACCTGTCTCTCTTTGCTACTAGCATTGCTTTTATTTACATTTATTCTCAACTTTCATCTCTCACACACTCTTCCAAACTCAAGAACCAGCTCCTGCAGTGTCTCACTCAAATCTGCCACCAGTGTCATGTCAATAGCAAAACGTTGCTGACTCTCCTTTCATATCAGACTGCAGACCTGCCACTTTCTCCAAAACTCTCCCATTCACCTACCTCACCACCACATGCATATACAGATTTAACAGTCATGGTGACATTACACAACAATGCCTCAGATCCACATTCAATGGGACAAATCACCCCCTCCTGTCTACGTTCTCGCATATATGCATTACACTCTTGATCTATTACATTTATGCATGCCTCATGACCTTTTATACCCATGATGCAACTACCAAATAAGGAAGCCATTAAGCACTTACTGGTTAATTGCCCAGCATTCTCTGTACATAGAGCCATGCACATCATTATGACCTATGGTCCCTACTGGTAGAAGTGGCAGGCTTCTTGAAGGCTGCTTCATAAATATAGAACCACTTATAATGGCTAAGCTAAAATTTCAAATCTAGGACTTGGTTTGTTCATAATTACCGCCAATATATTATCTGTATGGACCGAATCGATAGCTTTTGAGATAAGGTCAATTGCCAATACGAACCTTGTCAACAATTCCAATCAAACTTTACTCTGAAGAATGTACCAAGAGCCTACCCTAACATGGTCATAAAATTGGAATTTTAGTGTTCCAGATGCTGGTCTAAAATCACAGGCCAAACTTACGCCCACAGCACTGTGAACAGCCTTGAATAAATGGAGTGTGGCAACTCCTGCTAGTAATACTGTTTACAACCTCTGTGACTTAAAAAACAACGAGAATTGATAGCTTTATCTTCCATCAGCTATTAGTTTCTACAGACGTTAAAGTTCCCTGCTAAGTACTCTACGGCTACTCTTTCCAGTGTAAGAAAACTCAAGGGGCTCTCTCTGTACGGAGATGATGCAAAAATCTACGCTACACAGCCCAGTTGAATGATTGGAATTCCTAAGTTCTCTTTAGTAGATTGACGTTAACTGATTTGTATACAAGTTCTGATTCACTAAATAATCAGACCGAAGTACAATTCAGCAACACAGGATAACCCAATCAAAATAAGTTATTTGGGAAAGGTCATGTCACTTATCCACATCTCGCTACCAATCCTCTCAAATGCTACCAACAACTACCATGCGAGTAGGTGAATATTTGACATAATACTAACCGTCAACAGTGTAATACAAGTCAAATTACTTGTACAATAAACAAGCATAAATCAATCCTCCTGAGGCGCGGAACGAAGTACTTTACAAGTTTATTAAAACTTTTAAAGTACTTCGTTCCGCGCCTTCTCAATAGCCCTTCTGCTAAGACAGTACGATCCCTGACTATGCCGTTGCGACCCTTGGGTGCGATGACTTGGCCTCATACCTGACCCGTGAAGTTAAAGTCAAAGGACAGGTCATAATATCCATGGGTCGTACCACAGTGCTTAAGGGTCGTACTGTCATGCTCAAGGGTGAGCACCACCGTGCTCATGTGACAGTAAGTCACGCGACACACGGACATTCTGAAAACATCAGATCAATGCTTAAGTACCCTGAGCCAACCTACATGTTACATAACCACTAGAATTAATATTGAGAAACTGATTAATTTGGTGAAGATTGGATAAGAGACGGGAGAAATATATCCATAATCATTCTAATAAAACTGTTGGTGTGGTCAGACAGACTGAATGACTGCTCAATATGCCAGTCACTCCTGGTGAAAATCATGGAAATATTGTACAGCTGGTTAGCAAAGAGGACGAGGTCAAGTTGTACAAAGCTAACGAACGGTTTGTGCGAACACATGGCTCAGAAAAGTCCAAGCTAGTCTACCCAAATTTAATTAAGCTACGCAAATCTAGAATGATTAAGTTAAAGGCTTCCTTCCTTTAAGAGACGGCAACTTAAAAAAATCGTCACTTTATGCATAGGTGACACATTAAGTTTTCCCCAGTGAGATCCGACCCTGATGAAGGCACATGTTGAAAAAATGGGGCGGAGTCTGGAGGGGACGTGAGATGATGCAATGAGGTGATGATGGGCAGGTGAAATAGTTAACATCACGCATCCCATATGTGTAGCGAGAGAGTGGGAGAAGGTACCTTCTCCCACTCTGTCTGAAGATGTAATAAACGAAAA
>JAUUDW010073389.1:0-10161 GCA_032361385.1 Panulirus guttatus
AAATATAAAAGAGAGAGAGAGAGAGAGAGAGAGAGAGAGAACAGATATATTATCTAATTCATTAGGTTTAGTGTTGACCTTTCTACTACCCCAGCACATTTAGCAAAACATGGCATCGCATCGCCACCACAGGGAATTCAGTCCTGAGAGTGACAGGTGCTGTCCAGAACCTAGACTTAGTTCCAGATGGCTGCATGTCTGGTGGAGTGACGCTTAAGACAAGGTAGTGAGGGAAGACTAGTGTGTGTCGAGCCATTATGGTATAAGTATGGTTCGTCAATGTAGAGTTTGGTTGGGGAGAGGGAAAATGTAAGTATATTTTGCTAAAGTGTGAATCTGACGGAAGCTTTTCATATCTACTTGAGGGTTGGATGGTGGTTGTGAAGTGGTTTGGGTAGGAGGGATATTGGTGAAAGGAACTGAGTACCGAGCGTATTGATTAAGGCGAAGTTGTAAGAGAGGTAATTTTCTCTCGCTTTGGAGGCGTTGGGTATTTGTGGTTGCTAAGCAGTTCGAGATTGTTCTGAGTGTTCTGTTTGTTTGGTCTGCAGCTTTGTGGTGTCTGCTTTCTGCTTTGGATAGGGAGATTGACCGGGAATGCGAGTCATACTGGAAAATACTAAGAGACTGTTTTTCTGTCCAAAACTGGTATCTTTTAGTTATTATTATGTTAGCTGAGACGTCACTGGCAACTGCTGCTTTCTTGAAGGTCATCATCTCACTAAGGTTATGTATATATAAATTATATATACCTTAGCCTAAGCCAAGTACCCATTTTATCGACCATCCGTTAGGCGGGGATGAACAGCTGGATTAACTGTGGACCGACTGCCGCAACCAGGATTCGAGCCTATACGCTCGACCCCGAGAGGCCCGTGAGTGCATCACGGTCAGCGACGCTAACCGTCACAACAAAGAGGCCCATCAAAGTTTGTATATGGCCTTTAAGCTGATGTTTCTGGCGTGGTGAGTGGATGTCATGTGGACGGCGTATTGAGTATGTCATGTGAGGAGAGTGGTGAATGGATGTCATGTAAGTGGCATGGTGAGTGGATGTCATGTGAGTGTTGTGGTGAGTAGATGTCGTGCGAGTGTCAAGTTGAGTGGATGTCAAGTGAGTGTCTGGTGACTGGGTAACACGTGAGCGTCATATATGATATCCAGTATAGTTGAAGTTTTGGTGAGTGACGGTAGTTGATCCTTTGTGGCCATAGGAGGGTGCAGGTTGAATTCATTTGTATTTTGGATTAAGAAGATTATGATGGGTTTTTGTCGGGATGCAGATATTCTGGTTTGGGTGAGCCAGTGTTATGACTGTGTGATGTAGATGTTTGCTGTGGCGTGGGTAGTGTCATTCTGCAGTGATGAGATTTTGAGGTCATCTGAATATGAGAGCACTTTCACACTATCGTCTGCAGGAGGTCATTTAGGAGACATATCGAAGATGGTTGGGCATAGAACTACAACTTGGGATACTCCATTGTTGGTCTTGAGGATTTGTGAGGTGAAGTCCTTTATCAAAGAATGGCTTAGCGGCCAGCACTGAAATTGGATAACAATCTTCGTTTCATCCGTTTAGAAGGTGATGTTTAGTACCTTTTATGTGAGGATGTGTCAAGGGACAATGTCGAAGGATCTGTTGATATCTGTTACCATTATCACTGTTCGGGAGGAGGGTTGTGGTTGGTTAAAACCATGTGTTGTGTGGGGACTGCGTGTAGTGTAGTAGTGGAAAGACTGGGTTTAAAGCCGTGCTGTGTAAATGACGGTAGTTTATCTTGGTTGACTATTATGAATAAGGTTTCTAAGGAATCTGGATGTTGTTGATAGTAATGATACAAGACAATAAGGGAAAGGGGAACTGTGGAGGTTTGGAGGGTTTCAGGATGGGTACAATGTAGGCAAGTTTCCATATGTTTGAGAATTTCACATATAACCAGTGGTGCTTGAAGATACCTGGAAGTCGTTAGATCACAGCTGAACCAAAGTTCTTTATGTGGGAGCTGCTTATTATGTCAAGATGTGTTAAATGGGAGATGATTACGGTTTTGATTGAGATGCTGGTGTCAGATGGAGTGAATGGTGAGTGAGCAGCTAAGGTAGAGTTCTTTCATGGCTGTCCTGCTTACGGGTGTGTTTGGTTTGCTGATAAAGTTTGAGAAGCGTTCCACAGGTATGTTTGTGTGTTGTGTGGCTGATAGGCTGTTGTTGGTAGAAAACGTGGAAAAAAATGGCATTGCATTCATTCTACATATCAATACTCCAATAGCTAGCCTAATACACATACATGCTGTTTGAAGATAATAGCAGAAACAACACATATAAAGTTGAGACATCTAATCTACAATCACATAAAAATCTCATACTTGACTTGTAGAAAAGGTATGCCACATAATAGTAATTTCTTTGCAAAACATTACCATTTCATCTGCATTTAGAGATGACTTTTAACAATCAATGCACAGCAGCAACAATTTATCATAACCACAGTCCTCCACGATATCTCTTTACTTTGTCAAAACTTCTTTTGTTTCATCTTCGCAAAGCAGCGTCAGAAACAGACGAATGAGTCTCCGAGGTAAACGTCATTGCTTGCACCTTTCTCAGTTCGTTTTATAATGTATTAATACAGGTGGGGAGGGGCTTCCAGTTTCCCGCTCGTAACCTTCTTATTCACCTTCTCCGACGCGCAGGAAATATGTGGGTAGTATTATTTCTCCCCTATCCATAGGTATAACATATGGATTCTTTTTTCCTCAGCTTTACTGGAATGTACCCGGAAAAATCTAAAAGTTTAAACTTAAAAATGTTAGATATAAAGTTGAATTCCTACTGACAGTACGGCACGCAAGAAGGCAACACTCGGAATGATGCTAAACACGAATACAACCATATATTGCTTCTTGTGCTGTTAATACGAGACCCTCGAAGTCAGATCGCTTCACCAAGAATAAAAAGAAATGCAGACACACAGGCATTCACACCTGTCGAGACAGAGGGCTCGGAACGGCTTTGTTCAGTCGCGTTGCATGATCAAAGGCCCGTCATTCACACACCCCACCAACACTTCCTCTGAAGCGATGAGATCCGTTTCCTCTAGCAGTTTCTCACCCTATTTCTAGGACTTTCGGCTCCACCTTCGTCTCACCATAATATCCTCAAGCACTATGATCATTATACGTTTATGGTCTGATTAATCCTGCTCCTAAAAGATCTACCTCCTCTTCTGTACTCTTGGTTCCATTACACCCAACTCCCCTCCGCTTGCTCTGAACCTGAGAGCTCCCCTGTCGCCCACAACGTCCACCCTGACATTGCACTTGCCAATGACCCTGTCTCTTACAAGCCCAGCCCAGTAATGGCACCTGCTGACTGCCCTCACCCTTCCATTTAGCCTGCTGCACAGACCATCTGCTAGTCCCTCTGCAAGTCTAACTCCTGCAGCTCTCTATTTACCCTCCTCTTTTTCTCATATCGTCTTTTCTCTCTCTATGCCAGCCAATGGATCCAGCGTTCCAGGTAATCCCGGGGAATTATTGATCGTTCCTGCACCAGCCTTCCATCTTCACCTCCCCTGGAGACACACACAGTCCTCCCACTTAACTTCCAAGTAACTGAAAATCTCTTAAAATTTACACTATCTTGGTCTTCTCCCGCTGGTTGCAACATGATATTTTCTACCTGCATACGGCACTCTGTGACAGATATTATCTACCTATCAAATACGCTTAACTTTACATTTGTTCTAAAATCTGTTTTATACTGTGATTCACTATTGCTTCTCACGTTATGTGTTGTGAGCACTTCCATGTTGCTGATCGATTATGCCGGTAGGTTCCTTGCTTTGTCGGCCTCCGTTCAGTACCTTCCTCTCTCTCTCTCTCTCTCTCTCTCTCTCTCTCTCTCTCTCTCTCTCTCTCTCCCTCTCTCTACCAACTGAGCAATCGATGCCATATCCTCACCTCTGTCTTTGACCCTGCGTCAAAGACATACCATCTGAACTCAACTAGTTTGCTGTGTTCCTTCCCTCTGTTGACTCGCCTGCGTCGCACACACTCCACTGTTGTGTTGTGACACACGCTGATCACTTCCCATTCTGGTAACAATGCCGTAAACAACTAATATATTGCAACCATTTGCGAGATTCTCTCACTAAATCGAGTTAGTCTATAACATATTCCATATTATCATAATTCATTCAACTTTACAAGTTTTATGTAAATGTAAGGGAAGGTGCTTCACTTTGTGAGTAGAAATTGAAGCAGTATCGCACGCGTGCGTCACTTTATAAGTAGAATTTGAAAGTGGTACCACACGTCTGGTGCAGAACTATCGAATCTCATTTTCCGTCTCTTCGTCTTCATGCACACCTTGGACTTCACCATTGGCCGATATGGCTTCCTCATTACCTCAGCTTCTTGGCCTGATAAAGGCACGGCAATGTTGGCTATATCCACTACCCTCTTATTATGAAAGTCGTTCTTAATGTTTAGCTGCACCTTAATGGCTGCCATCATGGGTATCAGTATTAACACATTCTTATTTTTCTCCACTGCTGAAAAAGCATCACGGTCAAGATATCTGTATCTGTGTTGTCTGCAAAAATGGAATGAGTAACACGTTTTGAAATTGATCTGAAGCGTTTGTTATGCTAAGATGTTATGTCTCCTAAGAGAGACGACATCCTTGTCTAACCTCTGCGGTGTCTAACAAGTGATTCAAGGTTTCTAGAAATGATGCCATCCAAAACACCTGAAGAATCACATGGTTCACAAAAGGTAGATTATCAGGAACAGACATCTGAGTCATATTCAGAATTATTATACACCAGCTGAGAAAGATTATCTATTTCAATATCGGTGTGTCATTAGACATACGTTATCAGGAGAAAATTATATTGTAACATGTTAGGGCAAATATCTCCTTAAGTGTTATTCCCTGTATTCAAGAATCCATGAAATGAGAAGAAAAACTACCGAATGAAATGGGAGTCACAAGCGATCTGTTTTGAGGAGATCCTTAAACGGGTATAGTGGAGTGGTACTGATAATGAGTGCTTCGACCGTTGACGCTGGGATAGGTGTATACATTGGTAAAAACGCTGCGGAGATTATACATAAAATCATGTAGTCTTTGGGCCAGACCAGGTACCGTTACCGTCTGAGGAAGCAAATTCTGATTAGGATTTTCTAAATCGGTAACGTAACCATAAACGATGCTTTTAATGTGATGACCATGGGTGAGTGGACTCATTCTGGCAAATGTCATTTACTGAAAATCCCCCCCCCCCCCCCCCACTCTCTAAGGCGCAATACGCGGTCGTGGAATATTCAGAATTACTCATGCTGAAACAACAGTCATTACCACCTGACTTCTGTGCATTCTTACTGCTCGTAAATCTATGAGATAATTACCCATCTATTGTTGTAAGAAATTATGGCGTAGGGATTAACTTTAAGATCAAGTGAACCAAATGTGATTACAGCAAGAGTTAGTTTGGGAATTGTTACACAGTGAACCGAGGCGAACCAATGTTCGGATAAAACATTCGACTATTTCAAGTTTTTGTAGTGCAGTACAAAAGGATAAATATACGAACGAATAATAGTAGATCATTAAAGTTATTCAGACGTCATTACGTGTAGCGTCAACCAGCCTGAGAAAGAAGGGGATGATTCAAGTCTGGTGACCAGAGTTAGCTGTGCGTAGAAACATACGAGTGGCAGCATCTTCCCTTGTTGAGTGCAGCTAACCAACTTCCCCCTGTTGTTCCTACATGATTTTGAAACGAGTATCATCACATGATACATGGTATAACTTGTCTTTCAACGCCGTCCTACGTTTAGGATTTTTCCTCTCTTCTACCAGGACCTTGACGAAATTAGATTTGCTAAACATGACCTGAGGACAAGTTCCCTCCTTCTCTGACTGGTGCGTTCTAGAGCTGCATTCCTAAACTGGATAGACGTATCAGCCCCTCTTTTACATCTAGCATCATTGATGGATGTTTTTGGATAAACATCAACCACCAGAGCTTCATACCTCTGGGCAACTTCATGAAGTTCTGCTGTAGGCAGAGATTCAGCCAGATATTTTTTCTTCTTTCATTTTCCGAATCAGATTCATCCCATCAATGTTAGTCGTTGAAGGTTATGGAATTTCTTCTCCAGCGGTATCCAGTTCTCTAGCAATAGCTGCTTTATCGGATCTTCACAAAGACCCAACACCACTGGCAAGTGCGGAGGGCAATGGTCCTTTGGGATGAAAGGGCACTTCACTCATTTCTAACTCTTGGCTCTGAGCACCAATTATCATGTGTCCAAGGAGACTCTTGCCAGCCTTCAGAACAGCTGGTTTACTTCGCGTATGGTTGTCTGGTGTCTTCCCAGTGATTGGGAATGTTTTCAAATTCTTTTTCATTATTATGTCACAGAAATGTGCAGTTGGTGGATTTGTTTAAAGGCGTTCCATTTTGAAGTGTTTATAAGCATCCTACCCTATTGTGTGGGCTTTGAGGCGGTCATCTGGAACATCAAGGGGAACACCAACAGCAGTTCACGAGTTGCTAAGTTCTGTGTAATCTGGACTGAGTGGCTTCAGCCACCTGGTCTCCCAGAGGTCAACCAAGGATTGGATATGTGTTTCATCTCTCGGCTACATGAGATACATGCTACCTTACTCAGGTGTCAGACAGGATCTAATGAGAGCCTCTAGGTTGAGGCTTAATCGCTTTGTTTGCTCTGGAGTTTGTGTGTCTCTGTTGACTTTATCTTGTATCCTTTGATCAAAAGGGATTCGTCCAAATGGCTTGTTACTGTCAAGGTGAACTAACAATCCACTCTCCATGAAATACTCTTGGGCATCTGGATGATAAATGCAAAATCGAGACATCAGTATATTTTGATAGGGGAAAAAGCATGCACGTTTCGCCTTGTCAACACCACTGGATAATCTTTCTAATCGATGTAAAAGGCAGCGTTCATGTTGCTTTTCTAGATGTTCGAGTCAGTCCCATCATGTATTCCATCATGTCAACGTCTGATATTTAGAAAGTGACACGGAAAGTGTGTTCAGGCTTTTTTGAAATAGCTCAAAGACGAGAGGGCATGACCTGTTCTTGAGTAGCTTCTTGAACGAAGTCTGAGATGCGTCGGCAAACAATATCCCTAAATCCTTCAAAATATATTTTAAGTTCACCAACCTGTAAACGTGGCTTTTCTCGAGCCAAGGAATGATCCCCCTCCAAGCATTCCTCATCAATGTCTAGTCCAGTCTTACAGAACGGTTGTACTTGCGTCCATCCTAAACATCTATAGTACCTTCAGCTATGACACCCGACCCAGCGCACATATCTTAAGCTCCTGCATCTTGGAAAAGCTTCTCTGTGCTTAAGAGGAGATTGCGTATGGTGTGCGAGACTCACATTCTGATGATTTTGCTTGGAGTTTGTCACGGTGCTTCCATTAAATCCCTGTAACCTTAGCATATCATTCTAATACGTACATAGTTCAGTAACAGGAAAATACCAACCGAGATAAACCTCAACCATAGCTTATGTAACGTATAGACAACATAACTTTACCTAAATTGTTAATCTGACATACAAGTATGATAGATTTTACATTCACATTTTAATTATGTCACAAAATATCTTTGTACATGGATACAAAAAGAAAGTTTAATGGACTTATTTCATGCCTTTATTTGACTCTGCAGATATAAGTAATATGATTATATCACCAGGCAAAACAACATTATCCACTGAAAATCGAAACAAACAGCTTAGAGCAGGACAAGTCGGGGCAGGGCAGGGTATATATTACTTAAATGACGTTTTTGTTTTCGTTTTAGCAATAGAAAATAAGATGGTTTGTAAGATCACGACGTCTGTAGGAAACGATGATATACCGAAAGTGGAATTCTTAGCCTCTGTCACATCCGAATCCCTTGATCATGTAAACTCAGATCTGCGGCCATTAAAGAAATAGCAGTAAAGTTTCGTCATGCCAGGAAACACAAAGATTATTATGACATAGGTTCGAATCCTGGTTGCGGCAGTCGGTCCATAGTCAACCCAGCTGGTCATCCACCCTTAGTGGTTGGCCGATGAAATGGGTACCTGGCTTAGGCTAGGGTATATATATATATATATATAGCGTTAATGGGATAGCCTTGATTAGGTTCTCAGCTGCCCGTGCCGTCTCAGCTAATATAAAAAAAAGAAACCTGATAATAACCATAGGTATGAATCACGTTAGATATACAGAGATAAAAGACGAATCTTTATCCATATCAATGTAACCCGAAGTGGAATGCAAAGGTATATGAGAAGTGGTGACGATCCTATAACAGTGAAGAGACGATGAGTGCGATTTGCATTTTATGCACCCTAACATTTCACAACATGAGCACATGCATCAATGATTTCCACGTACATTAAATCAAGCTCATCAATACCTTTACTTATGAAGGTGACATCAGACGCCCAAGGAAGGGGAAGGCCAGAGATAAACCCGAACCAGCGTATATGTGAGTCGTCTGACATGAGCAAGAAAAAAAAAATACCAGATGGAGGTTTGTTAGGCGATAAGGTATAGTCCTCATTGGACTCAGATGAAAATATTAAAGGATGGTGTTCCTCGAGAAAGATAAATTAATGTTTTTCAGCCAGCAGTGGCTGAACCCAGTACTTTAACAACATTTGTTCAGGGATGAAGGTCTGTGATCCACCGAGAAAGTATTATATTTGATGATGAGATTTATTGCAGACTCGGAGTAGAGATCTATGAACAGAACAAAAAAATATGTATATAAAAAAAACACACTTGAACGTCCGTATAGTACAACAGTTATGCACGATAGCGAAGAAGTTGATTTAGTCATAAACGCAAACGGAAATACAAGCACATTTTTCCAATAAGCATCATTTTCTGTAAGAATTCATGTGCGTAGGTTAGGATTTCAGTTTTAAGCAACAGTATCAAATTTATAATCTCTGAAATATCCATTTCCTACGCAGCAAAACAGTGACAGCTTCCTGGAATAATGTAAGATTGATGGCGTGCAGTTCATTGTGCCGAGGACGGGGTTTCCAACCTATTTTCTCCAAAGGGACTACTGTGAAAATTTTAAGAAAAGGCAGCGGGTACTAACGAGAGTGGTCCTACGGCTCAAAGTGTACATAAATTTGTAAGTATGCAGTTACTAGAAATAAAAATCATATTGTGATTATAATGCACGTATCTACAAAGAGACAATATTGCGATAGTGAGACGTCTGAGACTGCATTTTTAACGCAAGTTTTTCGTGTGATTTCCTCAATAAGGGTCGAGATACAGATGCGTTAGTTTTGATGTATACGTTGATTTTAGTCATATCACAGTTGAAAACGGTGATATACAAAGTCAGGTCGATCCACAGTGAAAACAGACTTTCAAATCAGAATTCTCCAGCAGTATGTAGGGAACTGCAAAAATTGATCCTTTTTGTACGTTAGGCCTTAGCATCAAGTCACTCTGAATGTTTGTAAATATAATCTCAAGCTCTTCAATTTCGGTCTGAAATGATTTCCCAACGGAAATAACAGTGGTGGAAACGTTCACAGAGCTATTTGGATTCAGCCCCAAAAAAGAAAAATACCCCTGTTGGTTCTGTAACACTGCATCGATGAAACATTTCACTGTATGCTTGATGAGGTGTTTCACTGTGGCCGTCAAAAGGCAGAGGATCATACTCAATCTCGCCAACAGTTTCAATAACTATTACACATTATGTAAGTCCGAAAATAATTCCTCTCTTATACCTGACAGCCATAAACTCAATCTACATTTAAACGCACCGACTGAGCTGATCATTTGAACTATATGTTTATGTTTACATGAAGCTTCAGGTTCAAAGTGTCCAGTTTTTAAGTTACATAAGTAAAATAGAAAATAAGTGTAAGCAAAACCTTTCACCAAATTGAGCTAATGTTTCTATATGGTCTTGTAGAACTACTTTATCGCTTCTATACAAACCTTGCTAGCACTCTTCCTTTACTGAGCCATCTATGGTCATTGTGCGATATGAGATCTTCATAAACGGTCTCCATATTTTCCCATAAGTGTCTTTCAAAGTCAGTGCCCCAGCGGTCATGGAGATGAATATCCTAGCCATAACATT